>OX377620.1:29399780-29692051 GCA_947397865.1 Polietes domitor
GAATAGAGGGATAAAAATGGTACCAACCAAACGGCTGTACATAGAATAATGAAAATCGGTGTATAAATTCCTCTGATTGCGTAGACACATAAAATAAACGAATTTTTCGATATTCGTACTTTTTTAAGGTTAAAATGGAAAAAAGGGATAAAAATAGTACCAAACATATGACCGCAGCTAGAGTCATGAAATTCGGAATATACATTCCTCTGACTGCGTAGACACGAACAATAAAAGCTTTCTTCCAAATTCGTGCTTTCAGGGGATACAATAGGTACAGAGGGATAAAAATAGTACCAACTAAACGACTTACTACAATGATGAAATTCGGTGTGTATATCCCTCTTAATGCGTAGACACGTAAAAAAAGAGATTTTAGAAAGTCGTACTCTTAAGGGGGTAAACTAGGAAAAAAATGGGATAAAAATGGTACCAACCAAATGGCCGCAGCTGGAATCATAGCTCATATTCGGTGTATACATTCCACTGACTGCATAGACAGCAACATAAAAAGATTTTTCCTAATTCGTACTTTTTCCGACAAAAATTGGTTAAATCGTGAAGTTAGACTATGGGTTTTCAAAATTTGTACTTTTGGAATTAAAATAGAATGGAAATACACCCAACTGAAGCACCCACTATCTACCAATATTAATGGTATTTAAGCTTTTTTTTTTTGAAAATATATATAAGAACATTTATTTTTTGAATTGACTTGAAGTATTATTTCGATATATATAGGGTAAAGGTATTGGTAGCCTTGCCTTGTAAGCGTGGTTTGAAATAATAAAAATATTATATTTATTTATAAAATTATTTTTTTAATATTTGTATTTGTTTTGGTTTGGCTATTTTAAAAATATATTTTCCTGTAATATTACTGCACTTCTAAGAAAATCGACATCCTATGTGGAATGCAATCCATGGTGCAGGGTATATAAAGTTCGGCCCGGCCGAACTTAATTCCGTTTTTACTTGTTTTTATTTTATATGTACACAAATTTTGCTCTTTATGACAAGAGTTACAACTCAGAGAGTAAATCAAAATTCCAAACGGTTTGCAAGATATGAGCCTGAGAAAATGATCACTTTTTTGCAAAAGTGACACAGAGGCCCCAAATCTTTGGGGATCCAATTTTTCAGTTCAGCCCAAAATCCACACCACTGGGCCCCATAAGCGGCAAATTTGCTTATTGACATAGCCACCGATATGAAAATAAGCTTCGTGTAGGCTGAACTGGAGGCCGATCTCTTCTCGAAAATTTCCCACGGAAATTTCTTACAGGTTGCGTCAAAGTCTCACTACTTTGGAAGTAAGTTTTTAATATTTCCCAATTTTGTTTGAGCGTATATCGTCCCATTTTGCAAATGCCAAATATTAGCCTGAAAATAAAAATGAATGTTATTCCACCTTTCAAAGTCAAAGTAGTCGGTAGTTGAAATTTAAATTTTTAAATGGTCCAACCTACTCGAAGTAGGCTTCATCAGCAGATGGTATTTCTCATTGGACGATCATTTGTAATCGAGTTATTTTGAAATTTGGAAAAGGAGAAAATACTTCAAGGGTGTGAAAATGGTACGTGGGAAGCAACTCCAACTTAAATCACTGATTTTGGTAATTGCCATAACGTATCTATGAACAAGTACATTTTCTTGTTGAAACAAAAAATGAGGCACTCAATACATCATCGCTGTCATCCCATATATTTTGTAGACTTGTCTTCACTTGTGGCGCTGCTCTTGTATTCGCAACGTGAACTTTGCAATAGTTAATAATATTATGTTTTTGTGACATTTTATTTGTCCCATAGAACCACTGTAGCGAATAGTTATTATTACTGTAATTAAAGTAAAATGTTAGTATCCCTAATCCCTCCATTAAGATAATCATTATTTCGGTCATTTATGTGACAACAGTTCACAATAGTATAAGATGGCTGCTTGGTTTCTAATGCAGGAAATCGCAATTGTTAACACAGAACAATTGTTTTTGTATGAGTTTTTTGGGGGGCAAATCCATAGTTTATGTCGCTATTTGGAAAATGAAATATGCGCCTGGGAAATTCGAGGTTTCATTTTAATTACACAAGATAACATCAGAAATGCTGCTGAGTCATTCCATGCAAAGCGGTACCATTTTTAATTACGATAATTATTTGTATACGCTCCACGAGAGTATTATGTCTTTGTTTGTAACCCCCAAAAGGAAGCGAGATAGACCCATTGTTAAGTATACCGATCGACTAAGAATCACTTTCTGAGTCGATTTAGCGATGTCCGTCCGTCTGTCCATCTATTCTTGTAATCAAATTACAATTATAGTCCGATCTTAACAAAAATTGTCACAAATAAGTTTTGTGGATCAAGGACGGACGCTATATAATTTGATGCAAATCGGTTCAGATTTAGATATAGCCCCCATACAAATGTCGCTCCCGATTTGACATTTTCAGCTCTAGAAACCACATATTGTACCCGATTTTCTTTAAATTTGGCACAACATCTTATAATCCATCTACAAAACACCTATGCAGAAATGTGTTAGATCGGTTCAGATTTAGATATAGCCCCCATACAAATGTCGCTCCCGATTTGACATTTTCCGTTGTAGAAACGACATATTGTACCCGATTTTCTTTAAATTTGGCACAACATCTTATAATCGAACTAAAAACATCTGTGCAGAAATTGGGTAAGATCGGTTCAGATTTAGATATAGCCCCCATATAAATGTCGCTCTCGATTTGACATTTTCCGCTCTAGAAACGACATATTGTACCCGATTTTCTTTAAATTTGGCACAACATCTTATAATCGAACTAAAAACATCTGTGCAGAAATTGGGTAAGATCGGTTCAGATTTAGATATAGCCCCCATATAAATGTCGCTCTCGATTTGACATTTTCCGCTCTAGAAACGACATATTGCACCCGATTTTCTTTAAATTTGGCACAACATCTTATAATCAAACTAAAAACATCTGTGCAGAAATTGGGTAAGATAGGTTCAGATTTAGATATAGCCCCCATACAAATGTCGCTCCCGATTTGACATTTTCCGTTGTAGAAACGACATATTGTACCCGATTTTCTTTAAATTTGGCACAACATCTTATAATCGAACTAAAAACATCTGTGCAGAAATTAGGTAAGATCGGTTCAGATTTAAATATAGCACAAATACAAATGTTGCTCCCAAATGTTAAACCACTTTTTCATCGAATTAAATTGTATTCGGAAAGAAAGTGAAGTGTATCATAGAGTCGGCCCCGCCCGTCTTTAGCCTTTCCTTACTTGTTTTCAATTGCTTTATCTCTGTTGGTGGGATTTCACACTAGGAGAGATATTTCCTTGTCATGGCAATGCATTGTGGTCGTTTTTATACACTCCACGAGAGTATTATGTCTTTGTGCATTTGTTAGTAAAACCCATGCGGAAGGGAGATAGACCCATTGTTAATTATACCGATCGTCTTAGAATCACTTTCTGAGTCGATTTAGCAATGTCCGTCTGTCCATATATTGTTATAATTACGATATAGATCACAATTGCAACCAGAACCAAACGAAACGTTGCACAACGAACTTTTTCGGGACAAGGACGAACGCTATTTAATTTGAAGAAAATCGGTTCAGGTTTAGATATAGCCCTCATACGAATTTCACTCCCGATTTGATCCTTTTCACTCTAGCTACCACATATTTCAACAGATTTTCTTCAAAATTGGCAAAACACCTTATATTTCAACTGGAAACACCTGTGGTAAAAATGTGTTAGATCGGTTCAGATTTATATATAGCCCAATTTCGCTCCCAATTTGAATTTTTCCGCTTCAGAATCCACATATTTTAACAGATTTTCTTCAAAATTGGCAAAACACCTTATGTTTAAACTAAGAACACCTATGGTGAAAATGGGTCATATCGGTTCTGATTTACTTATAGCTCTCATACAAATTTCGTTCCCCCCAGAAACCACGTATTTTCAGAGAATTTCTTGCAATTTGGTAATCAGTTCTCTGATTTCATATCGCAAATCAATGTGTTCTCACAATCAAATCATTTAATCCAGTCACCCTAGTTCATTTTCACAGCTAGTAAACAAAATTCACTATTTCCATATTTTATTGTGCAAGGATCCTAATATTTGTAAGTACAATATATCCAACATGTTCAAATGTTCTTGCATTTCAAAAAACCGGTTAACCGACATGAAAACACAGGTTTCCCCGGTTTGTTGAAATTAATATTTTTCCATAAACCGGTGCCTAACACCGGTTTTCGGTTTTGACATCCCTATCTGGAACCCACAATTATTATTTTTTGTAGCATACAATAAAATGAAATGTCCAAAATGGTTTATTATATTTAATTTGTGAAACAAAACAAACATTAAAAACCATTTAACGTAATTATATCCTGCCAGAATGAAACGAACAATTATCCTCAGTACAACACTCGAATGATTGACGCGTTTGTTTTATATGGTCTGCATCGTGTAATTTGTATTCTTACAACACAACAGATGCTAAGAACGCAAACAGTTTAAAACAATTATATACTTTCGCTAATTATAAAATTTAAACTATGCACAAGAGATTAACATAATCTAATTGTGTGTGTATGTGAGTTGGCGACAACATTTTCTACTAAAGTAACGCTATGGAAATTTTAATGGATATTTTTAATGCTACGAGATTTGTATAATTGAAAAAGTCTGCTACAACGATAGCAATTGCAAATACAGTGATATAACTGCTAACTGTTTGCAGTTTCAGTATATTTTTCTCTAAAAAATTCAGTTTAGCTTAATTATTAAAAGGAGTTCCTCTAGATTACAAAACGAATTCCCTCGGGTCATCGGGTCTCGATAAAATGTTGTAGATCATGATGTATTTCACATCGGATACCTGTCGAAGTCATATTCGAGCCCTACGATTTACCCTATTAACACTCTAGAATCAAATTCGGAACTTAGTAAGATTTACAGATCGGCTTAGAATCACTTTCTGAGTCGATTTAGCAATGTCCGTCTGTCACAATTATAGTCCGATCCTTACAAAAATTGGTACAAGTAAGTTTTGTCGATCAAGGACAAACGCTATTTAATTTCAAGCAAATCGGTTCAGATTTAGATATAGCCCCATATAAATGTCGCTCCAGATTTGGCTTTATCCGCTGTAGAAATCACATATTGTACATGATTTTCTTTAAATTTGACACAACATCTTATTATCTAACTGTAAACACCAATAATGAAAGCAGGTAAGATCGGTTCAGATTTAGATCTAGTCCCCATACAAATGTCGCTCCTGATTTGACATTTTCCGCTCTTAAAAACACATATTTCACTCGATTTGCTTCAAATTTCAAACAGTAGCCTGTAATTGAACTGGAAACAGCTGTGGAGAAAATCGGTCAGATCGGTTCAGATTCAAATATAGTCCCCATACAAATGTCGATCCCGATGTGACTTTTTCCGCTCTATTAAGCACACATAGTACCCGATTTTCTTCAAATTTGACTTAACACCTTATAATCTAACTAGAGACACCTGTGGCGAAAGCGCGTAAGATCTGTTCAGATTTAGATATAGCACCCATACAAATGTTGCTCCCGATTTGACTTTTTCCGCTCAAGAAACAACATATTGTACCCGATTTTCTATAAAACTGGCACAACATCTTATAATCCAAATAAAAACATCTATGGTGAAAGTGGGTAAGATCGGTTTAACCGATTTTGGCCAAACTTTAAACATACACGGTGAATGAGGGTCACACCGTTCCATGTTTCAATATATCCGCAAACACATAAATTTACAGGATACAAAAATCCTTCCCGATTTCACTTTTTTACAGAATTTAATTGGAATTGGATAGAAAGTGGAGTGTATCATATAGTCGACTCCGTCCGACTTTAGCCTTTCCTTACTTGTTTTATTGTGTTGTTGATGTTTTTCCAATAGATGCAAATTGAAAGTGGGTCTGTTCAGTCCCTGTTGAATCGTTACGCGAGAACATTTTGCCATAAGCTTAAGGATAGAACTATACATGCTAGCTGTTTATTCCATAAGAACTCTGACTATTTGAATATGGTTTATTTATTTAAATTTAAATTGCAAAAATAATATTTATTCTTCCTCCACATTACTGAAAAATACTTAGTTAGTTTACCCAATGACACATCTAAAATATGCGTATCATTTATCGATGCCTTGCACAATTTAAACAACAAATTGTCCGCTGCCACTGAAGAGGAAACAATAAGAAGAGACTGACACTTTATATAAGAAAGAAAACACAATATTGCAAAACAACAATGAGCGAGAATGACGAGCACAGTCTGTACATTCAATTATATGTAAATGATGTATACAACTCATGGGTAATTTCACCTCGAATCAAACTCATCCTCTACATCATCTTTTACACCCAGAAAAAGTGTTAGTTAAAATATCCTTGGCGCGAAAATACATCAGGAAATACAAAGCCCTTCGACAAAATGTTTGTAAAATAGTGCAATTCTTATGAACGGATTGCTATAGAGTTTAATTAAATTGTTTTCAATATGGTAGAAATAAATCTTAAATTGAAGTTTTCAAGATAATTGATTTTTTTCGAAAACAAATATGAGTCTTTACATGACAAGCGTTAAGATTTTTGAAAATTGGTGCTCAAATTATGCTCATAAAAATATTTTTTTCGTATTTTAAACAAGTAAAAACGTCGTTAAGTTCGGCCGGGCGAACTTTATATCGAGCCCTTAGCGCGAAATGATCGTAAGCGACATTTTTTGAAAATATTTTTTATTGTTGAATTTAAAATTTTATGGGCTGATACATAAATAGAAATTGTCAAAATGTCAAAATTGTTAACGTTAATATAAAAAAATGGGGCTAAGATTTTATCGTAAGTCGCCGCTCACATTTTCAAAGAAAGCAATTTTATCGTAAGCGACAGTTTATGAATTTAGGCTAAAACTGTAAGTGACTAGCGTCAGATAATGTAAGAGATATTTATACATGTTTTAGATAGGTCTATAAATATATTTATGCAATAATAAATGTATTTTTATACCCTCGGCAATAGAATGTAGTAAAGTGAAAGTAGCTCTAAATTAATGTCTTTTTGGAGAACACAAATCCTTTTCGTAAAGGGTGATTTTTTAAGAGCTTGATAACTTTTTTTTTAAAAAAAACGCATAAAATTTGCAAAATCTCATCGGTTCTTTATTTGAAACGTTAGATTGGTCCATGACATTTACTTTTTGAAGATAATTTCATTTAAATGTTGACCGCGGCTGCGTCTTAGGTGGTCCATCCGCTTAGTCCAATTTTGGCATTTCCACGTTTTTGAGTAACAGAGACCCAATTGGTGCGAACGGCGACGAATCGAAAATTGGTGGTCATCATTAACACTGGCCGATACAGCTGCGATATTTTCTTCAGTTCGCACTCTACGTAAGCGTGTTGGTGGTTTAATGTCCAACAATGTAAATTTGGTGCGAAATTTAGTCACAATAGCCCGAATAGCCGCTTCAGTGGGTCGATTAAACTGACCATAAAATGGAAGCGCGCAATGAACTTTCTTAACAGAGCACGCATTTTGATAATAAAATTCAATAATTTGCAAGCGTTGTTCGTTTGTAAGACGATTCATGATGAAATGTCAAAGCATACTGAGCATCTTTCTCTTTGACACCATGTCTGAAATCCCACGTGATCTGTCAAATACTAATGCATGAAAATCCTAACCTCAAAAAAATCACTCTATACAATAATTTAATCTACTTCTTGCAATGTTCGTATATTAAGCCAAATACTATATAAATGGTTTTGGTATCATTTCACTATTATTGTGGGTAAACGTTAAGATTTATTTAATTCAAATAGTAGCAAATTTGACAAAGAAACATAATATTTAGCTTAAATAGTGATGAAAATGGGCACATTGCCCACAATTCTATAGAGTTAAAGAGTAAAAAAGTTCAGTTTATGTAAGCAAACAGAATTTGAAATTTAAACTTAACGGGTTTGTGTACTTGCTTACATGTCACATAGTTGCATTTTCATGGTATATTTAAACTCATTGAACATAGTCAGTAATTTGTCTACGACAAACTTCATAATAATTCATGAAAAATAACTGTAAATGTTTTTGAGTGGTGTGAAAAACGTGGCAAATTGTTGGATAACATTTCAGTGAATACAAAAATACAATTTCGCAAAATATGGAAGGCATTTCAGAAAAAGTAAGTAGAGCTTACTTTTAGTGTTAATATAATACAATTTAGAGTTTTAATAAACACGATTTATTTAATTCATCTCGGATTTACAGGAAATAAACCCAAATCCAATTCCCATGGAAGTTTGTAAGTTGGTTGATTACTCCGATTCCGAAAATGATGTTGATGAATTTGTAGATGAGACAAATCATGTTGGGAAACGAGGAAGAAAGCAAAATCGCAAAATTAAACAAAAATCTTGTATATCTGCAAAACAAATGAAGCCAAATCCTTGTCTCGGTAAAACATGTCAAAATACTTGTTCGGAAAAATTTTTTCAAGCGGATCGAATGGCGGTGAATGAATACTATACGGGATTAGCAAGTGGCCCGCGTCAAAAAGATTGGCTGCTCTGGTGTATTAAGGAAAAACAAATAGGACGAAAACGTGTAATTGGTGGTAACAGAAAAATATCTTATGAATACTTTATTAATATTCGTGGACAGCAAACAAAGGTTTGTAAACAATATTTATTAAAAACCATTGGCATTTCTCAAATGACACTGCGTCGTGTCATTACAAATTCAAAAAATAAAAATACAGTCGGGAATAATAAACGAAAACAGCAGCCACATAATAAGTGCTCTGAATCCAAGTTAAATCTGGTCAGACAGTATATAGAAAATTTGCCTGCGGTTCCATCTCACTATTGCCGCAATAAAAGTAATAAATTATACTTACCGGAAGAATTGCGGGATGTGTCAAATTTATATAAGCTCTATGTGAAATATTTAAAGGAGAATCAACAGGAAACATCAATAACCTCATTATATAATTTTCGTTTAGTGTTCAATAATGATTACCATTTGGGATTTCACACAACAAAAAAAGATAAATGCAACTTGTGTGAAAAATTTAAGAATTTGGATACTGAAGCCCGAAAGATATTGGAAGACTCCAATGAATATAAAAACCACATACTTGATAAAAACAAATCAAAAGAGATTTTCTTGGCTGAACAAGCTAAATGCAAGGAGAGAGACTGTGATACCTTATGTGCAAGCTTTGATTTACAAAAGGTACTTAATACACCTTATGGCAGAAGTATAAACCTTTTTTACTCACGTAAATATGCATATTATAATGAAAGTATATATGAAACTGGCTACAGATCTGGATATTGCTTTTTGTGGGGCGAATGCGATGGAAGACGAGGGTGCAATGAAATTTGTTCTGTACTTTTCAAATATTTGACCATGGTGGACAAAAGAAACCAACATAGCACCGTGAGTTTATTTTGTGATAGCTGCGCAGGACAAAATCGCAACAGAGCAGTATTATCTGTAATTCCATTTTTTTAAAAACTTCAGTTTTCGTTAAGAACGTTAACTTAACATTTTTACTTCCCGGACATACAATGATGCCAATTGATTCTATACACTCTACAATTGAATCATTTTGTAAAGGAAGAACAATTTGGACCCCTTCTGAGTGGCCGACCATAATTACAAATTCCCGCACGATACCGAAGTGCTATGAAAGTATTTTACTAAATCATTTAGATTTTAAGGACTGGAATTCATTTTCTAGAGCATTTCTACCGCCAAAAATTAAAAAAAAATGTAATTGTTTGAGATCGGCACATTTTGAAAAACTGGGATTTTGCGCACAGTTTAAATATGGATATTTTGCAGAAAGGATATTAATTTAATTATTCGTTCAAAAAAATTCAATGATCGTTACCAATGGGCCAAACCCTCTCTACCCTGAACAACTAAAAATTTCAGTGGAGAAATACAGCGATTTAAAAAGACTATGTGAGAAAGAAATAATTCCCAAACGATATCAACTTGAGTATTTGAATATGAAAAGTGATGATCAAATCAAAGACACATTGGCTGAAAGCGATAACGAAGATATCGATTTTACCTAAAATCTTTTATATGTAATTTAAATAGTAAATAGTTGTTTATTAACGATTTGAATTACTTCATGTTCATGTTCATTTTCCCTTTATAAAAGTAGTGTTATCTATTTTATTATGTTGTGTTTTACTAAAATTTCTAGGTTTAAGCGAAAAAAACTTATATCGTAAGCGCCATAGTTTTTTCAGAATTTGAAGCCACAAGTACAATATTTGTATCGCAAGCGCCAAAAGTACCGTATGATGTAAACAAATGGTAAATTTTTAATAATACTTCGATGGGTACGGCGGAATTAAAA
This sequence comes from Polietes domitor, assembly GCA_947397865.1. NCBI lineage: Eukaryota > Metazoa > Arthropoda > Insecta > Diptera > Muscidae > Polietes > Polietes domitor. The sequence continues at coordinate 29,410,229 of OX377620.1, forward strand.
CATTTTGCATTAAAACATATTTCATTTTATGCAAATATTTCAAAATAATCAATAAAAACCTTCTCCTGTAAAATGTGTGTTTTGGCGCTTGCGATCATTCCGCGCTAAGGGCTCGATATACTCTTGCATTCCACAGAGGCTGTCGAGTTTCGTAGAAGAGCAGTAATATTACAGGAAAATATTTTTTTAATATAGGCAAACCAAAACAAATACAAATATTGATAAATAATTTTATAAATAAATTATAAATAATATTTTTATTACTTCAAACCACGCTTATAAGGCAAGGCTACCAATATATCGAAATAATACTTCAAGTCAATTCAAAAAAGTAAATATTCTTACAAATATTTATAAATTAAATACCACAAAAATTAGTAGATATTGGGTGCTACAGTTGTTTGTATTTCTATTCTATTTTAATTACAAAAGTACAAATTTTGAAAATCAATTATCTCACGTACATAGTGCAAAATAACCTAACTTCATGATTTAACCATTTTTGCGTTAAGTAAAAAGTACGAATTTGGAAAAATCTTTTTATTCTTTTCTATCCCCTTTTTCCTATTTTACCACCTTATGAGTACGACTTTCTAAAATCTCTTTATTTTACTTGTCTACGCAATTGAAGGAATGTACACACCGAATTTCATCATTCTAGCAGTAGCCGTTTAGTTGGTGCTGTTTTTATTCCTCTACACCCATTATATCCCTTGAAAGTACGAATTTGAAAAAACTTTTATTTTTCGTGTCTACGCAGTCAGAGGAATGTATACTCCGAATTTCACGACTCTAGCTGTTGTCATTTGGTTGGTACTATTTTAATCCCCTTTTTCATTTTAACACCAAAAAGTACGAATTTCCAAAAATCCGTTTATTTTACGTATCTATGCAATTAGACGAATGTATACACCGAATTTCGTTATTCTAGATGCAGCCGTTTGGTTGGTACCATTTTTTTCCTCTATTACCATTTTAGCCTTTAAAAGTACGAATTTGGAAAAAATACATTTACATTATGTATCTACTCAATTATATGAATGTACACACAAAATTTGATGTTTCTAGCTGTTATCGTTTAATATGTACCATTTTTATCCCTTTATGGTGCTCTTTTATGCTATAAGGGGATTGTCCATTCCAAATATCAAGTAAATACAAACAGACATATACAAAAAGCAGGCTGAAATACTCTAAATATTAGGGGTATTTTCAGTCCTCGTGAGGGAAAATTTTTTTCCTCTGGGTCGATTTCGCCCACTTTCAATCTCAAACGATCTGCAACCATAAGACACATTTAGGGAAAATTTGAACCTTCTAGCTCATTTCGTTCGGAAGCTAGCGTGATTTCAACAGAAAGACGGGCAGACGGACATTGCTATATCGTCTTAGAATTTTACCACTACCCAGAATATATACTTTGTGGAGTCTCCGATGAATATCGTAAGGTATTACAAACGGAACAAAGTGAATCCTGAAGTGATCCTGGAGGTGGATGGTATAAAAATGAAATTATTTTTATTAAATAAACTAGCTGACCCGACAAAAATGTTCCTGTCCATATTTCAATTATCTTGTTTCTGATCGCCGTGTGAATTTTTAAAAAAAATGTTGTCCTCTGTGATTATTGTATCGATTGACGTTTGCTGTCATAGATATTCAATTTAATGATATGGTCATGGATATTTAATAAAGATTACGCCAATGGAAGTGTATGCATGTTGGCTTAAGTGGATTTTTAGCAATGTTTAAGGAACACCTTTCGCATGAGTTTGATATTTCATACGGTGAAGTGGAAAAATCGATGTATTTAAGATGTTATGGCAGATTTTAGCTCCAGGGGCTATATTTAAGAAGTTATGGCCGATTATGGATTTCTAACTAATTCTGGCCAATCGCAAATTATCATTCTTTTAGATCCTGGTGATATATTTAATAACACATACATTTAATAATACATACATAATATTGTGCAGATTCGTCGTTCTGCAACTCGAAATGCTTGATAGTACTTAATTTAAATGTCGTGATGTTTTCCATAGAAAGAACGAATTCGAGTTTATTGGGTGGAGTAGGCCGTGGAATCACTGACATTGTTTGGTAAAAATCACCAAAAGAATTGAGCATTTTTCATTAATAGACAGCGGACTTTTATGCAAATTCTATTTATAATCTTTGCATTTTTAATAATGCATCATAATATTGGTTATATAGTTTTTTTATATTAATCATGAAAGTCATTTGTGTGAAGTCGTCATTCAAATATAAACATCATTGCAAAAAATATTCTGATATTAAGGCGATATGATTGTAAGGCGATAATGAATTTAAAAAATCGTTTGTCAACATAATTTTCGCTAGAAATGGAATCCTTCCATTCATTATACCCTACACCACAAGGTATAATGTCTCTGTGCATTTGTTTGTAACACCCAAAAGGAAAAGAGATAACCCATCGTTTATTATACCGATCGACTTACAATCACTTTTTGAATCGATTTATCAATGTCCGTCTAACCGTCTGTCCGTCCGTCCGTCTGTCCATTTATTCTTGTAATCAAAGTCCAGGTCGCAATTGTGGCTAGAACTAATATATGAAATTTTGCACAACGAAGTTTTATGGGATAAGGACGAACGCTTTTTAATTTGAAGAAAATCGGTTCAGATTTAGATATAGCTCCCATACAAATTTTGCTCCCGATTTTTTCCGCTCTAGAAACCACATACTTCAACAGATTTTCTTCAAATTTAGCAAAACGTCATATATTTTAACTAGAAATAGCTCTGGTAAAAATAGACCAGATCGGTTCAGATTTATATATATCCCCCATACAAATGTCTTCTATGATTTGACTCTTTCCGCTGTAGAAACCACATATTTTAACAGATTTTCTTAAAATTTGGCAAATCAGTTCATGTTTCAACTACAAACATCCATGGCGATATGGGTCAAATCGGTTCAGATTTATATATAGCTTATATTCAAAGTTTGTGTTCAAGTTTTTTACAAATACAGATAGAAGTATGAAATTTGTAGTATATATACACCCGGTTCAAATGTAACGACATTTGTATACCCTTCACCACAGGGTACATTGACTTTGCAAAAAGGGACCAAAAATTACCATATACCGAAGAGCTAGGGGGCTAAAATGATGGGATTTGATGTTTCAATTGTTACTCTGTAATTGCAAAATAAATACTCTTGATGACACTGCTGCTGTTAAAGACAAATTCATTGGCGGAGAATGACCAGTAGAAATAATAAATGCAATGCAGTGGATACAAATATTTACTCTAACGCGAAGGCATGAAATGAGATACTCGACTGGGGTAATATTTAACGTTTTTATACCATCTACAATAGAATTACGGCAATTAATTTTTACGGCTGTAAAGTCAAAAATTGTGAATACTCAGCAAAAAGAGAGCACCGAAGTAGTTAAAAGATGCGCATCTTGTGATTCAGATTTAGTGAAAATTGGCATTTTCACGAATGAATTTAACACGGAGTAGTGATGTCAAAAACCGATTTTCATTTTTTGATTGTGTAGATATATAATATAAAAGTTTTTTTTTAAATTCGTACTTTTAAGGGGTAAAAAGGGAATAGATGGATAAAAATGGTACCTACCAAACGGCTGCACCTAGAATAATGACATTCGATGTATACATTCTTCTGATTGCGTAGACACGTAAAATAAACGGATTTTTCGAAATTTGTACTCTTTGGGGTTAAAATAGAAATGGGGATAAAAATAGTACCAACCAAATGACAGCAGCTGGAGTCATGAAATTCGGAGTATACATTCCTCTGACTGCATGGACACAGAAAATAAAAGTTTTTTTCCAAATTCGTACTTTCAAGGGATAAAAATAGTACCAATTTTTTCAAATTCGTGCTTTTAAGGGGTAAAATGAATAAATGGATAAAAATGGTACCTACCAAACGGCTGCACCTAGAATAATAACATTCGGTGTTTACATTCTTTTGATTGCGTAGGCATGTAAAATGTCGTATTTTTCCAAATTCGTACTTTTTGGGGTTAAAATGGAAAAATGGGATAAAAATAGTAGCAACCAAATGATAGCAGCTAGAGTCATGAAATTCGGAGTATACATTCCTCTGACTGTATGGACACAAAAAATAGAAGTTTTTTTTCAAATTCGTACTTTCAAGGGATACAATGGGTACAGAGGGATAAAAATAGTACCAAATAAACGACTACAGATATAATGATGAAATTCGCTTTATACATCCCTATAATTGCGTAGACACATAAAATATAGAGATTTTAGTAAGTCATACTCTAAAGTGGGTAAAATAGGAAAAAGGGGATAAGGGGAATCATGGAATTCGGTGTATACATTCCTCCGACTGCATAAACTCGCAAAATAAAAATATTTTTCCAAATTCGTATTTTTATACACTCCACGAGAGTATTATGTCTTTGTGCATTTGTTTGTAATACCCAAAAGGAAACGAGATAGATCCATTGTTAATTATACCGATCGTCTTAGAATCACTTTCTGAGTCGATTTAGCAATGTCCGTCTGTCTGTCCGTCCGTCCGTCCATCTATTCTTGTAATCACGATACAGGTCGCAATTGTAGACAGAACCAAATGAAACTTTGCACAACGATGTTTTTCGGGATAAGGACGAACGCTATTTAATTTGAAGAAAATCGGTTCAGATTTAGATATAGCCCCCATACGAATTTCACTCCCGATTTGACTCTTTTCACTCTAGATACCACATATTACAACAGATTTTCTTTAAAATTGGCAAAACATCTTATATTTTAAGTAGACACACCTGTGGTAAAAATGTGTTAGATCTGTTCAGATTTATATATAGCTCCCATACAAATTTCTCTCCCGATTTGACTTTTTCCGCTCTAGAGACCACATAATGTATCAGATTGTCTTCAGATTTGGTAAAACATCTTATATTTCCACTAAAAACAACCATGGTGAATATCGGGCAGATCGGTTCAGATTTATATATAGCTCCCATTCAAATTTCGCTCCCGATTTGACTTTTTTCGCTCTAGAAACCACATATTGTATCTGATTGCCTTCAGATTTGGCAAAACATCTTATATTTAAATTAAGAACATCTATAATGAAAATAGGTCAAATCGGTTCAGATTTAGATATAGCCCCCATACAAATGTCGTTCCCGATTTGACCTTTTCCGCTTTAAATGCCACACATTCTAATCGATTTTCTTTAAATTTGGCACAACATCTTATAATCTAACTAGAAACACCTGTGGCTAAAGCGGCCTAGATCGGTTCAGATTTAGATATAGCCCCCATACAAATGTCGCTCCCGATTTGACTTTTGCCGCTTTAAAAGTCACATTTTCTTTAAAATTCGCACAACATCTTATAATCTGACTTAACAAAACTATGGTGAAAGTAGGTAAAATCGGTTCAGATTTAAATATAGCCCAAATTCAAATGTTGCTCCCATAAGTTTAACCGATTTTGGCCAAACTATACATTTTATATTTCACCTATTTCGTTCCAGGTTTCAATATATCCTCATACAAATGTCCTTTCCGATATAAAATTTTTTGTCAAACACATACATTTACAGGATACAAAAAACCTTCCCGTTTTCACTTTTTCACCGAATTGAATTGTATTCGGATTGAAAGTGGAGTGTATCATAGAGTCGGCCCCGCCCGACTTTAGCCTTTCCTTACTGGTTTACTTTTACGACAGAAATTGGTTGAATCATGAAGATTGGCATGCTTTTGCACTGTGTACGTGAGATAATGGATTTTCAAAATGTGTACTTTTGGAAAATAAAATAAAATGGAAATACAGCCAACTGTAGCACCCACTATCTACCAATATTTATGGTATTTAAGCTTTTTTAAAAATATAAATATAAGAATATTTATTTTTTGAATTGACTTGAAGTATTATTTCGATATATAGTGTAAACGTATCGGTATCCCGGTAGCCTTGCCGTATAAACGTGGTTTGATATAATATAAATATTATATTTATTTATAAAATTATTTGTTCAATATTTTTATTTGTTTTGGTTTGGTTATATTAAATAATTATATATTTTCCTGTAATATTACTGCACTTCTACGAAAATCTACAGCCTCTTTAGAGGGTAAATAAAGTTCGGCCCGCCCGAACTTAACGCCGTTTTTACTTGTTGTAGCACTTTTTTAGGGCATTTTGCACAAAAAATGCCCAAAAAGACCCTTACATTGAGGAGCTAGAGGGTAAAATGTTCCATAAATGTTTCTCGTAGTAAAATTGCTGAAAACATCCTATACTTAAAATGGATCACAAGGCGTCCCATGTAGAATCATCATAAGAATATGCAAAGGCGGGGGAATATTCACTCCCCCTCCCTCCCCCTCCTTTCAAAATGCCGATACACGTATATTCATTTTTACCCCCCTCTATCAGAACCTTGTTATTTTTTTCGTGTTTCACTTTATAATCGCGTAGTTTTAACCCATATTCGGCCGGGTTGCAAAAATTGTCGAAACAAAGGTTAAAAGGTACTTTTCTAGGGTAAATATGACCCAGAAAACTCGATTCCGTCGTCAAAAGTTGTCTACCTGTTATAGTTTCACCAGGTGAGACTGTTCGACTAGTCGAACAATGGCCGATCGAATATACATACTCCGGTGCTACATGAGTATGTATTCTTGGAAAATATCACTGTCCCATTTACAAATAGTAAATAAAACTACATCATTATTTCTCATTATTGTTACTGTTATTAAATTATTAATTTATTTAAAATGTTGCTTATTCTTGTTCATATTAGTGGTGCGTGGCAAAACATACGTCCAAGTGCAAATGAACTTGACACTTAGAACACATTCCTTGGGTGGGTTTTTACATCGCCTGGCTTTTTCTCAGGATGACTAATAATTTTGTGATGACCGGATAAACGAGGAAGCGGACGAACCACAAACAATTTATCTGTGGTCGTACAATCACAATCAGATTCAGAAACCATATCAACATCCGCTGGTTCATCTGGTGTCAGTAACAAACTCGTTGCCGAGTTGTCAACTCGGAAATCTCAACTGCGAAATTGTAGGTCCACCGAGCTTCTTATTTACAAGGCATTTCAGTATCCAAGCATTTACTATGGATGATGATGAAGACGATAACGCGAAAGAAATAGGACGTGTACACAATGCATATTGACTAAGCTGAGTTTACTCTATCGGCCACTGTTCTATTACTCGAACAGTCAAATGTTGACGTCTCTTAAAATAAGAAGATTGACGTAAGATGTAAGACTCATTTATTTATTATATTGGACGTTTATCCAAAGGTATAAAGTAATATTTGACAATAAATATTTGTAATAATGTCTACATATGTACTTACAAGATGTGGCTTTTTTTAACGTATTTTTGGACCCCCTGTAAAGTCTAAGTAGACGATGGAGGAACACTGCAACAATTATTTCTTAAAAGCCAACAAAATTTGCTATAATATAGATTATTTACATATAAAATATATGTTCATCTTCACAGGAAATCATCGCGTTGAAAGTAGACAAAAGTTGCTGTTCGACTAATCGAACAGCGGCCGAAAATGGGTTAAAAGCATTAGCTCTTTTAATTTTTAAATGGCTTTTATTTCAAATGGACATTCATTTTGCTATAGAAAAAAAAACATTTTTTATTGTGAGAATAATTAATTGCCCTCTCAACCTACATAAAGTTAAATTACATAACGAAGAGATTTATGTTGAATGACAAGGGGTTGATGAAAAACACTTAACAACAGACTGACAGCAGTTTTTCTGTTTCTGTCTGCAAGTGCTCTCATCGGCTGTAAAATATACACAATTGTCCGGTCATCATTTTACGGGGTTTCTTTTGCTCTTATTCTTAATTCCTTAAAAAAATTCTGTAGATAGCCCGGAGTACACATTGCATATTATACACAGAGGGTAGGAGGCAGAAGGGAGGACTACACATTGCATATTATACACAGAAGGGTGGACGCAGAAGGGAGGGAGGGAGAAATGAAAAGGAAAAGTTTTTGCATCTGATATACTAGTGCTAATCAAACCTTAAATGTGTAATAAAGCTGGCGACAATCACAATTTTCAAATATTATTGCAATTTGCTGTTCAAATTTCAGGTCTTCATGAACACATTTATATTTGTTTCTACATAAACCACTAATTATATGGTTCAATATCCGATTGTGCGACTGAGTGCTGCGTCATTTGGTATGGGCAAATCCTATTGGGGATAATGTACGCTAGTGTGTCCCAAAAACGTATCATTCAAGAAGATGTCACATTCTCCTCCTAGTCTATATATAGACTACTTAAGAATGCTACAGTACTTGGGAAAGCTTATACTTGTTATAAGTTTCGATGAATATTTATCAGGACCTTTTGTAGATTATGTACCACAAGATAAACATAAATAAATTTCCAAAATAAAAAAAACACATATGATCTTCTCTCAGTCAATACAAAGCAGCTAAAAATTACTTTGATTTTGATGTCAATATTTGTGGGGCGGACCATAGCAAACAAAATATTCAATTTATAATAAACTTTTAAAAATGCAAATGCAGCTAAGAGTTAACCAAATTCAACGTACGTAATACACACATATAACCATTTTCATGTAGCTCGGCTGAGAAAATATGAAGCTAGCCAACAGTTTTAATTGTCAGTTTGAACGGAATTTGAAATATTTAACTACTTACGGTTAACTTTAACTACAGCATTTTTTCATATAGTCTTGATCCACACTACTGTACACACTTCTAATGTCAACTAATGACAACAATTCAATAAATCATTTGTATAATTATTTTATTGAAATTTGTTGTATCCCACTGAGAGTATTGTAACATTAATGGCGGAAGTAGCTCATTTCGGTTGCTAATGTATCCGAAATCAAAAGGAAAAATGATGAATGTCAAAAGAACACTGTCAAAGGGAAACATTCAAATGACTTCCGCCATAGTATGAAAAATATTTGAAATTGAAAAGGTAGCATGTTAGCTGATTTAATCTTAAAAAGAGACTTTAAAAGGCTTTTTACACAGAAATGTCATCGCAATAATGTAATTATATTGTCTTTGAATAAATTTAGTTGGTTCCGGAATCAAATTATATATCTTTAGTTAAACAAAACTTTTAGAAAACATTTTTGAGTTTAGTAAGAAATTGAAATTAAGCAAGGACACAGGATTATTGTGAGATATGATATGATTTTGGGTATGATAGTGATAAATCAACTCTGACTGACATAAAAAGAGGAAACCCCACAATGTTTTTATAATTTATTCCATTCTGTAAAGGCATATATGTTTTCTACCAAAATGTATTTTTTAGAACATATTTTATAAGCATACAATATTTGGCACTAACACAGTTTCGACCCCAAAAAAAGCTACACAACAAATAACATAGCTGTAAAGTTCGGCCGTGCGGAATCCCATACACCCTACATCTTTCAGTGAATCCCACTGTATTACAGGCGGCGTGGAAGACGTTGACTTTGCGTAGAAGAGCAGTGTCATTATCATATTTTTATGCAAATTCAAATAAATTGAATGACCACTCCCGTTTGTAGGGAGAGGTTATCAACATGTTGAGACAGCGTTATATCCCTACATATAGCAAAATATTACTTCAGGTGTTTTAAAATAATAATAAATAATAACTATTACGGTGTTTAGGGGAAAAAACTTCATACATCTCTATCTGTTTCACCGGTTTACAATCACAACATCCCCACAGTCAGAGCAACTTATACACTGAATTTAATGATTCCAGCTACAGCCCACGGTGGGGCAGTTGACCAGTTTTAGAGGCAAAAAAGAATGGGAGTCTTCTACACATTTGAAATTTCGTACATGTGGTTATGGTGCTTACCAAAGTTGTCTATAAAGTAGTAGTAGATTTTTTGAAGGTAAATATCTTAAGCTACATACAAAAGTTGTTTAAAAAAAATCAGTTTCTCAACCTACTGTCACGCCCATTTGGAGTGGGATGGCAGCAGTTTTTGTGAGGCAAAATACCTTAGGATCCCGGTACACATTTTAAATTTCGTATATATACTTGCTGCTTACAAAATAATAAATAAAAAAACAAGTAAGGAAAGGCTAAACTCGGGCAGGGCCTACTATATAATACCCTACACCACTCCCTGCGTATGTACCTCGCTTTTGTTACTACACCCAGGTGTTTCATGGGAGCAATTTTATGTAGTTCATATACAGTAATTCATATCTAGTCATATTCAACGAATATGGTAAATAATTGATCCAATTTTCCAGCAGACAAATACAAATTGTACAGTAGTAATAGGATGAATCGAACCGACATTTGAAAGGGTGCCTGTAACAAAACATCGGCCTATATATTTCTCATTCACGGTAGGTATTCCTAGTTGAAATATATCATGATCCGATGTAAGACGTAGTTTCTAGAGCTGTAATAGAGTAGAATGAGGTCCCCATTTGGGTTATTCCAAAGTATGGACACATATATTTGACTTTCATAATATAATATAATCTGCAAAATTTGAAAAAAATTCAATGTAAAATTTGCGTCCTCGAGGGGTAAAAATTAAAATGTGACCATTTGTAAGGGTGGTACATTAAAAAGTGGTTTCATATATATCACTTTCAAAGTAGGCATTCTTAGTTGAAATATGGCATGATATGCAAAATTATTTCGAGATCCAATGCACGATGGGTTCTAGAGATGTAATAGATGGGTTCTAGAGCTGTATTAGAGTAGAATGGGGGCCCAATTTGTATGGGGGTTATACCAAAATATGGGTCCATATATTTGACTTTCATAGTACGTATTCTTAGTTGAAATATATGCAGCAAAATTTGAAAAACTTCCGATGTAAAATGTGGGTCCTAGAGAGGTAATATTTAAAATGGGGGACCATTTGCAGGCGCTACATTAAAAAGTGGGCCCATATAGATCACTTCAAATATAACATGATCTGGAAAATTTGATCATGATCCAATGTAAGATGTGGGTTCTAGAGCGATAATAGTGTGAACTGGGGGCTCATTTGTATGGGGGCTATAACAAAACATTGATCTAGTATAAATGTAACATTGTGTGGAAAATTTGATCAAGATCCGATGTAAAATGTGAATTTTAGAGAAGTAATATTGTAAATCGGAGGTACATTTGTATGGGGGCTATATCAAAACATATACCCATGTGGTCAAATTTCCCATGAGCTGTTTCTAGTTCAAATACAACACGATCCTCAAATTTGATTGAAATTTGGTCATGATCCCATGTAAAATGTATATTCTATAGCAGTAATAGTGTAAATAATAAGAATATTTGTATGGAGACTATATCTAAATCGGAACCGATTTTCTCCAATACCAATTGTCCTTGGTCCAAAAAAATAACTTATGCCAAATTTCACGACAATCGGACAACAATTGCGACCTGTAGAGTGCGAACAATCATAGATGGACAGCAAACGGACGGACGGACAGACAGACATCGTTAAATCGATTCAGCTGGTGGTTCTAAGCCGATCCATAACTTAAAGGTGGGTATAGCTCAATTATTTCTTGGTGTTACAAATATTTGGTGGAAAACTAATTTATAATTAGTTTCTCAATCTACTGTCACGTCCACTTACAGCGGGATGGTAGTTGGTTTGAAGGAAAATGCATTTTAAATACCTTTTAAAATCCGCATAGTTTAAATTTGATCGATCTACTGCCACACCTACTTACAGGTAGATCTCTGAAATGTATTGCAGTTATATTGATGGTTTCTAATCCTTACAAAAGCGAGTTTTCCATTCCAATTTTCCATTTTTTGGCAATTTAAAGATTTGAAAATGTATTAGTTCAAAACTAGCCCACGAAGTGGTGTAGGGTATAAAAAATAGATTTTTTGCCTTAAAATCTGGTATTTGGCCCCATCGTAGCACATGCAGGTGTATCATAAAATAATCATAAAATTTTTATACCCTACACCACTTCGTGGGCTAGGGTATTATAAGTTAGTTTCGCCCCAAATGTTTGTAACACCAAGAAATAATCGAGCTAGACCCACCTTTAAGTATACCGATCGGCTTAGAATCACCAGCTGAGTCGATTTAACGATGTCTGTCTGTCCGTCCGTCTGTCCGTCTGTCCGTCTGTCCGTCTGTCCGTCTGTCCGTCTGCTGTCCATCTAAGCTTGTTCGCACTCTACAGGTCGCAATTGTTGTCCGATTGTCATGAAACTTGGCAGAAGTTATTTTTTCTGGCCCATGACCATCGGTATTGAATTTGGAGGAAATCGGTTCAGATTTAGATAGAGCCCCCATACAAATGTCGCTCCCGATTTGACTTTTTCCGCCCTATAAAGCACATATAGTACCCGATTTTCTTTAAATTTGGCACAACATCTTATAATGCAACTAGAAACACCTATGCAAAAATTGGGTAAGATCGGTTCAGATTTAGATATAGCCCCCATACAAATGTCGCTCCCGATTTCACTTTTTCCGCTTTAGAAACCACATATTGTACCCGATTTTCTTTAAAATTGGCACAGCATCTTATAATCCAACTAGAAACACCTGTGCAAAAATTGGGTAAGATCGGTTCAGATTTAGATATAGCCCCAATACAAATGTCGCTCCCGATTTGACATTTTCCGCTCTAGAAACGACATATTGTACCCGATTTTCTTTAAATTTGGCACAACATCTTATAATGCAACTAGAAACACCTATGCAAAAATTGGGTAAGATCGGTTCAGATTTAGATATAGCCCCAATACAAATGTCGCTCCCGATTTGACATTTTCCGCTCTAGAAACGACATATTGTACCCGATTTTCTTTAAATTTGGCAGAACATCTTATAATCCAACTAGAAACATGTATGCAAAAATTGGGTAAGATCCGTTCAGATTTAGATATAGCCCCCATACAAATGTCGCTCCCGATTTCACTTTTTCCGCTTTAGAAACCACTTATTGTACCCGATTTTCTTTAAAATTGGCACAGCATCTTATAATCCAACTAGAAACACCTGTGCAAAAATTGGGTAAGATCGGTTCAGATTTAGATATAGCCCCCATACAAATGTCGCTCCCGATTTGACATTTTCCGCTCTAGAAACGACATATTGTACCCGATTTTCTTTAAATTTGGCAGAACATCTTATAATCCAACTAGAAACATGTATTCAAAAATTGGGTAAGATCAGTTCAGATTTAGATATAGCCCCCATACAAATGTCGCTCCCGATTTGACATTTTCCGCTCTAGAAACGACATATTGTACCCGATTTTCTTTAAATTTGGCAGAACATCTTATAATCCAACTAGAAACATGTATGCAAAAATTGGGTAAGATCGGTTCAGATTTAGATATAGCCCCAATACAAATGTCGCTCCCGATTTGACATTTTCCGCTCTAGAAACGACATATTGTACCCGATTTTCTTTAAATTTGGCAGAACATCTTATAATCCAACTAGAAACATGTATGCAAAAATTGGGTAAGATCAGTTGAGATTTAGATATAGCCCCCATACAAATGTCGCTCCCGATTTGACATTTTCCGCTCTAGAAACGACATATTGTACCCGATTTTCTTTAAATTTGGCACAACATCTTATAATGCAACTAGAAACACCTATGCAAAAATTGGGTAAGATCGGTTCAGATTTAGATATAGCCCCCATACAAATGTCGCTCCCGATTTCACTTTTTCCGCTTTAGAAACCACATATTGTACCCGATTTTCTTTAAAATTGGCACAGCATCTTATAATCCAACTAGAAACACCTGTGCAAAAATTGGGTAAGATCGGTTCAGATTTAGATATAGCCCCAATACAAATGTCGCTCCCGATTTGACATTTTCCGCTCTAGAAACGACATATTGTACCCGATTTTCTTTAAATTTGGCAGAACATCTTATAGTCCAACTAGAAACACGTATGCAAAAATTGGGTAAGATCGGTTCAGATTTAGATATAGCCCCCATACAAATGTCGCTCCCGATTTGACTTTTTCCGCTCTAAAATCCACATATTGCACCCGTTTTCCTTTAAAATTGGCACAAAATCTTATCATCCAACTAAAAAACCTATGGTGAAAGTGGGTAAGATCGATTCAGATTTAGATATAGACCTCATATATTTCAACTAAGAAGACATATTATGGAAGTCAAATATATGGGTCCATATTTTGGTATAACCCCCATACAAATTGGACCCCCATTCCACTCTATTACATCTCTAAACCCACATCGTGCATTAGATCTCGATATAATTTTGCATATCATGTCATATTTCAACTAAGAATACCTACTTTGAAAGTGATCTATATGGAACCTCTTTTTAATGTAGAGCCCTTACAGATGGCCCCATTTTAATTTTTATCATTCAAGAACCCAAATATTACATCGGATTTTTTTTTCAAATTTTGCAGATTATATTATATTTCAGAATACAAATTTAAATATATGTGTCCACACTTTGGAATAACCCAATAACCCATTCTACTCTAATACAGCTCTAGAAACTACGTCTTACATCAGATCACGATATATTTCAACTATGAATACCTACAGTGAATGAGAAATATATAGGCCCATGTTTTAAGCCGGTGTTGTTGTAGGCCTCCTTTCAAATGTCGGTCCGATTCATCCTATTACTACTGTATAATTTGTATTTGTCTGCCGGAAAATTGGATCAATTATTTACAATATTCGTTAAATATGACTAAAGATGAATTTATACTGTAAAATTTATATGAACTACATAAAATTGATCCCATGAAATACAAGGGTTTAGTAGTCAAAGCGAGGTAAATACGCAGTGAGTGGTGTAGGGTATTATATAGTCGGCCCCGCCCGACTTTAGCCTTTCCTTACTTGTTCATATTATATTAAATTTGATTAAATATGAATTTATAACACTCTGGAAATTTGATTTATATGGACTGTATAAATTATACCCACCGATATTAAAACAGCCGTGTTTATTAAAACCAGGTGTAGGCGCAAGAAGTGTTATAGGGTATCACAAAGGTGGCCAGCCCAACTTTAGCCCTTTTTACTTGGTAGTTGCTATTCATTTATTATAAACGCATCTGTGAAATTTCGCGGATATCAATGACATTTCGACCATTTTCTAGCCGAAATTTTGCAAATATCTGCATTTTTAACTTTAGTACAATTTTAAAGCAGAGGTTTTCATAATTTATGGCACTTTGCTAAGTAAAAGTCAGTAAAATCCACAAAAATGCTTGGATCTTGACGAAATTTAGAATGAATACAAATAACATTTTCTTAATTCATATACCGTTATAAGAACAATGTAGCGTTTTTTCAATAAAAATTGCGTGGGGTCAAAGAATAAATATGACACCAAATACAGGGTGGCGCATAAGTATTAGAAATGAAAATGAGTTTTGTTTTCACTAAATTTTTAATTGAGGATATACAATTTATACATTCGATTTTCTATTTATTACACTTTCAAATACATACACACTATACAAATACTTTATATTAAATACAATATTTAAGAGCTTTTTTTACTTCTGATGACAAGTATTTGAATTTTTATACACTCCATAAGAGTATTATGTCTTTGTGCATTTGTTTGTAACACCCAAAAGGAAACGAGATAGACCCATTGTTAATTATACCGATCGATTTAGAATCAATTTTTGAATCCATTTAGCAATGTCCGTCTGTCCATCTATTGTTGTAATCAAATTACAGGTCGCAATTATTGTCCGATCGTCACAAAAATTGACACAAGGTCAAGGATGAACGCTATTTAATTTTAAGAAAATCGTTTCAGATTTAGATATAGCCCCCATACGAATTTCACTCCCGATTTGACTCTTTTAACTCTAGATTCCACATATTACAACAGATTTTCTTCAAAATTGGCAAAACATCTTATATTTCAATTAGAAACACCTGCGGTAAAAATGTATTAGATCGGTTCAGATTTATATATAGCTCCCACACAAATTTCACTCCCGATTTGACTATTTCCACTCTATAAACCACATATTTTGACAGATCTTCTTAGAGTTTTACAAAATATCTTATATTTCAACTGGAAACACCAATGGTGAAAATGGGTCAGATCGGTTCAGATTTATATATAGGTTCCATACAAATTTCGCTCCCGATTTGACTTTTTCCGCTCTAGAAACCATATTTTTTAACGGATCTTCTTCAAATCTTGCAAAATATCTTATATTTTGACTAGAAATACTCATGCTGAAAATCGTTCAGATCGGTTCAGATTTATATATTGCTCCCATACAAATTTCGCTGTCGGCTTGACTTTTGCCGCCCCATAAGCCATGTATTTTCACGGAATTTATTCAAATTGAGCACGTAATACTTGAACTAGAATAAGCTATTGTGTAAGTGGGTCACTTCATTCCATGTTTGGATATAGCACCGATACAAATATTCTTCTCGATTTGACAAATTGTGTCAGTTCATATTAGCCTATGATTAGGAAACATACAACAATCCTCCCAGTTTTCACCTTTTTACCGAATTGAATTGAATTCGGAGAGAAAGTGGAGTGTATCATATAGTCAGCGCCGCCCGACTTTAGCCTTTCCTTACTTGTTTCTCCTTCTTCAGACGTATAGACGTGTATATAGAGGGGGAATTTGTCCTCGTTGCTAGCCTTTCGAGAAAACTTTCGGCTCTTTTCAGCTCGAAAACTCTTAAAGACTTAGATACTGGCTTCCAGAGCTTCTTCCGAGAGGCAGCCAATAGGCAAGCCTACCGACTTTATAATATAGGGTGATTTTTTAAGAGCTTGATAACTTTTTTTTTTAAAAAAACGCATAAAATTTGCAAAATCTCATCGGTTCTTTATTTGAAACGTTAGATTGGTCCATGACATTTATTTTTTGAAGATAATTTCATTTAAATGTTGACCGCGGCTGCGTCTTAGGTGGTCCATCCGCTTAGTCCAATTTTGGCATTTCCACGTTTTTGAGTAACAGAGACCCAATTGGTGCGAACGGCGACGAATCGAAAATTGGTGGTCATCATTAACACTGGCCGATACAGCTGCGATATTTTCTTCAGTTCGCACTCTACGTAAGCGTGTTGGTGGTTTAATGTCCAACAATGTAAATTTGGTGCGAAATTTAGTCACAATAGCCCGAATAGCCGCTTCAGTGGGTCGATTAAACTGACCATAAAATGGAAGCGCGCAATGAACTTTCTTAACAGAGCACGCATTTTGATAATAAAATTCAATAATTTGCAAGCGTTGTTCGTTTGTAAGACGATTCATGATGAAATGTCAAAGCATACTGAGCATCTTTCTCTTTGACACTATGTCTGAAATCCCACGTGATCTGTCAAATACTAATGCATGAAAATCCTAACCTCAAAAAAATCACTCTTTATAACAGTAATAGTGTAAATAATAAGAATATTTGTATGGAGACTATATCTAAATCGGAACCGATTTTCTCCAATACCAATCATCCTTGGACAAAAAAATAACTTCTGCCAAATTTCACGACAATCGGACAACAATTGCGACCTGTAGAGTGCGAACAAGCATAGATGGACAGCAAACGGACGGACTGACAGACTGACATCGTTAAATCGATTCAGCTGGTGATTCTAAGCCGATCCATAACTTAAAGGTGGGTATAGCTCAATTATTTCTTGGTGTTACAAATATTTGGCGGAAAACTAATTTATAATTAGTTTCCCAATCTACTGTCACGTCCACTTACAGCGGGATGGTAGTTGGTTTGAAGGAAAATGCATTTTAAATACCTTTTAAAATCCGCATAGTTTAAATTTGATCGATCTACTGCCACACCTACTTACAGGTAGATCTCTGAAATGTATTGCAGTTATATTGATGGTTTCTAATCCTTACAAAAGCGAGTTTTCCATTCCAATTTTCCATTTTTTGGCAATTTAAAGATTTGCTGTCATTATTACCTTTTGAAAATGTATTAGTTCAAAAATAGATTTTTTGCCTTAAAATCTGGTATTTGGCCCCATCGTAGCACATGCAGGTGTATCATAAAATAATCATAAAATTTTTCATATTATATTAAATTTGATTAAATATGAATTTATAGCACTCTGGAAATTTAATTTATATGGATTGTATAAACTATACCCACTGATATTAAAACCCCCGTGTTTATTAAAACCAGGTGTAGGCGCAAGAAGTGGTATAGGGTATCACAAAGTCGCCCGGCCCAACTTTAGCCCTTTTTACTTGCTAGTTGATGTTATTCATTAATTCACTCCCGATTATTACTTTTTCCACTCTATAAACCACATATTTTAACAGATCTTCTTCAAATCTTTCAAAATATGTCATATTTCAACACCCATGGTGAAAATGGGTCATCGGTTCAGATTTACATATAGCTCCCATACAAATTTCGCCCAAAAATTTCCCATACAAATTTCGGATAGACTTTTTCCGCACCAGAAAGCAGGAATTTTCACAAAATTAGCTTAACACGTTATATTTGCACTGGATGAACTTATTGTGAAAGTTAGTCACTATAATCCATGTTTGGATATAGAACCGATATAAATATTTCCGATTTGACAAATTGGACCAGGTAATATTAGCCTATGATTGGGAAACATACAAAATTCTTACCGTTTTCACTTTTAGTTCTTCCCGTTTTCACTTCCCGTTTACCGAGTTGAATTGTATTCTGATAGAAAGTGGAGTGTATCATATAGTCGGCCAGCCAGACTTTAGCCTTTCCTTACTTGTTTCAATATTACATGTGTCATAATATATGACTTTTGGCCCTTTCATAGTGCGGCATATTAAAGTGCACCTTTTAACATTTCTTCTCATATATACGCGGTTCAGATTTAGATATAGTTCCCATACGAATTTCACTCCCGATTTGACGCTTTTCACTCTAGATACAACATATTTTAACAGATTTTCTTCAAAATTGGCAAAACAGGTTATATTTCAACTAGAAACACCTGTGATGAAAATGTGTCAGATCGGTCCAGATTCATATATAGCTCCCATGCAAATTTCGCTGCCAATTTGACCTTTTCCACTCTAGTAGCAACATATTTTAAAAGATGTTCTTCAAATTTTCCAAAATATCTTTTATTTCCAGAAATACCCGCGGTGAATATGGGTCACATCGGTTCAGATTTATATATAACAATAACACAAATTTCGCTCCAAATTTGACTTTTTTCGCTGAAAATCTTGCAAAAT
This sequence comes from Polietes domitor, assembly GCA_947397865.1. NCBI lineage: Eukaryota > Metazoa > Arthropoda > Insecta > Diptera > Muscidae > Polietes > Polietes domitor. Next base: position 29,429,487 of record OX377620.1, read on the forward strand.
ATCTTATACTTCAACCAGAAACACCCATAGTGAAAATAGGTCAGATCGGTTCAGATTTATATATAGCCCCATACAACTTTCGCTCCCGGCTTGACTTTTTCCGCACCAGAAATGACGGATTTTCATCGAATTTCTTCAAATTGACCATGTTTGAATATAGCCCCGATTCTCGATTTAATAAATTGGGTCAGGTCATATTAGCCTATGATTAGGAAACATACAAAGATCCTGCCCGTTTTCACTTTTTCACCGACTTGTATTCTATTCGGATAGAAAGTGGAGTGTATCATGTAGTCGGCCCCGCCCGACTTCAGCCTTTCCTTACTTGTTTATTTTTTTATTAATTTATATATCTGTGTTAGTATATTCTAATTTACAAAAAAAAGTAGCTTGAGCCTTTTCGTTTTACAACAGGTGTGTTTTCGTTATTGCTTTAGGTTGAAATATCAAAAATTAAACAGGAGAAAAAGTAGTAACTTTGGCAGCATTGTTTAAAAAAAGTTGTCACTAGGTTCCCAATTTTTATATTTTGACATTTGACAAGTGTTGGCAACATTTTGCCGTTATTACTTCCTTAAAATACATTACTTCAAAAATGGACTTTTTGCCCCTCAAATTGGTGTTTGGCCCGATCGTACAGCCTTTTGGTTCGCATCATTTCTATTCCTTTTTCCCATTTTAACCCTAAAAGTACGAATTTAGGATTGTTTTTCTGTTTTGCGCGTATACGCAGTCGACATATATACCGAATTCCATGATTCTAGCTGCAGCGGTTTGGTTTTCGTCGCATTTCCCCCTAAATTTACAAATTTTAAAGAAGAGCTTTATGTTGCGCCTCTATAAAGTCTGAGTAATGTAAAACCAAATTTCATGAGTTAAACTTCAGCCGTTTGGATAGTACAATTTGTATTCCTCTCTTCCCATTTTATCCTCTCAGTGTTTTCAGTCCTTGTTAGGGAAACAGTGTTCCCTCTGGGCCGATTTCAATCCCGATCTGTAATTTTAGTGGGTTATGTTAAGCGCGATGCTGTGTAGTTGATGGGTACGCCATTCGCTACTTACTTTCGCATCGCTTCGTTGACGATCGACTTCGTTCCTGTATACTGCCGATAGAACAAGCCAGAAATAATCACTTTGGTCATTTGGAGTCCACGAACACCAACACTATAAAGTGTTCTCATTTCAGTGATTGAGAGAAGCCGCCCCTTTGTACGTCTAGGTTGTCGGGGGAATATTTGTTTTTTATGAAAAATTGGGATAACAATTTGACTTTTGAATACAATTACTTTGTTTATATATATTAAAAATATCATAAGTTCCCACCCAAAAATAATATTAGGAATAAATTAGACGTGGAATCAATCAGTGTTTGCATTTTTCATGTTTTTGCCAAAGATGTCACTTCATCCAATGAAAGCTGGATGCATATTTATAGATACAGATACAATCACTGCCTACGAAATACTCTGAATTAATTGGAGATATAGGCCTTTATTGATTCAAATAAAATAGCCAATTTGTCTGCATAAATTATTTGCTATTATTGTATTTGGAATGTGTTGACCAAACAGATTTCCAATATTGCGCAGCACTTTGCGGTCCAATACTTATCCTTAAAACTGTCCAGATGCTATTCAAATTATTTCATCAATCAGCGTCGGACAATGACAAGTGACGCATATAAATAAATCTGAAGTAAAATCGAAAAGTCGAGATCTTTGAAAGGCATCATGGTATGCCATCAGGCCTTCACACTTCATTAGATGAGTTCACTTGGCAATAAAATGGAAAATTGTTTGGTTGAAAATGAGACACTCTTGTAGTATAAATGACATAAAACTTGGCTAGACAAAATATTTCATTTCGTTTATTATACACTCCACGAGAGTATTATGTCTTTGTGCATTTGTTAGTAACACCCAAAAGGAAACGAGATAGACCCATTGGTTATTATACCGATCGACTTAGAATCACTTTTTGAGTCGATTTAGCAATGTCCGTCCGTCTGTCCATCTACAGGTCGCAATTGTAGACAGAACCAAATGAAACTTTGCACATCGAAGTTTTTCGGTACAACGACGAACGCTGTTTAATTTGAAAAAATCGGTTCAGATTTAGACTTAGACCCCATACGAATTTCACTCCCGATTTGACTCTTTTCACTCTAGATACCACATATTACAACAGCTTTGAGACCACATATTTCACTTGATTTGCTTTAAATTACCTTGTATTACCTTATAATTCTACTAGAAACATCTGTGTTGAAAATGGATTAAATCGGTTCAGATTTAGATATAGCCCCCATACAAATTTCGCTCCCGATTTGACTTTTTCCGCTCTAGAAACCACATATTGTATCAGATTGTCTTCAGATTTGGCAAAACATCTTATATTTCGACTAGGAACACCTATGGTGAAAATAAGTCTGATTGGTTCAGATGGGATACAACTCCAACAAAAGATCTTCTTTGGAGCTACTTGACAGTGGTCAGAGGTGTTGTTTATAGATGATGGTAGGATATATAATTCTATTGTCTCTCTTGATCACCTTCGTAATGTGCGTCGCTGTTCTACCGGTGCTTTAATAATGTTTGTTCTTCGGATATTTTTGATCTTATCACTGTCTGTCCTATACTTAGTATAGTCATCGTGTTTTTTTCTTCTTTACATTTTTAAATATTCGCTCAAATAATCTTTCCTGTCGATTTGAAATTAGACTATGTAATATTCAAAACATCCTAATGTACGGCTTGCTTGTAAGAGTATGTAAATTTTATTGTGTAAATACATTTCGCACACAATCGTTGGAAGTTGACAGATGCTTTGCAATATCTCGGAATAAAACTTTAGTTTTCTATCACGTCTTCAAGTGGGTTCCAATTGTTCTTCCACAACAGATATTATTGATTTGAGTGAGTACTTGTATCTAACGAAAATTAATTGATTGTACGAAGTGGTAGAACAATAAAAAAGCTTAAGGAACATTGGGAAATGCTAGCAAATGATGGTTCTATATATATACGAATAATTTATTTATTAAAATTGTAAAAGTAGTAGTGAAGAGGGAATTCATAAGAGTTCAACATGGTTTTTTTGAGAATTAATTTTAAGAAGAATTATTTATAATTTAAAAAAATGTATATTATATTTTTTTTCGTTTGTATTTTTTTTTTGGTCTGTAATCAATCTATATTCTCTAGAATGCAAATTTATTTACAAATGGCATGGTGACATTTATTATTATTATACAGGGTGGAAATCATGATAGTGGTAGTCTGCCATGCCTTTCCAAAAGTCGACTTTTGTTTACGACTTTGTGCATCAATGAATTTATGTTATTGAGTACCGATTTTACTTTTTTCGCTCTAGAAAATACATCATTTATCGGATTTACTTCAAATTTGGCACAACAACTAGAAACATCTATGCAAAAAGTGGGTAAGATCGGTTCAGATTTATATATCCAATATAAATGTCTTCCGATTTGGTTTTGATTTGGTTTATTCGTCTTTCATTCATTTGCAATGTCGTTGTTTTATTTATTTGCACCAGTCAAAAAGTCGATGTTTCAAAAGTCGAAAAATCGATTTTTCAAAAGTCGACTTTTCATATATTTGCAAATGTTGAAAAATCGATTATTTATATATTTCCAAAAGTCGAAAAATCGACTTTTTGCTCCAACTATACACCCTACTGTATAGTGTATGTAGCCTCTTTTCCATGTAGTGGTGCGTATGATTGATATTCATGTTTAGCGATTGAAACGTATACGCAACCTAGGCGCAAATAATTGGCGTTCTCAGTTTGGCGGGTACAATTTTTATCGCATTTTCCCACTTTTGACGCAATTTTCAAAAATCCATTTTTTATTAGCAAAAAACTATATAAAATTTTTTATAATTTCTAAAATCGGCTAATTTTATATAATTTCTAAAATCGGCTAAGTCAGTTGCGAGCTATATACACTTGTAGGCACGATTTAAAATTTTTGTGGAAATTGCAATGCACACAACTCTGCAAATAAAATTTAAATATTTCCCCTAAAAACCTATAAAATATTTTTAAGATAAATTAATTCTTAGATTTTCCGAACAAAGGAATTAAGTCAAAAATCATTTTTATTCGATTTACGACAACTTATCTGATTCTAACAAGTTAATTTCAGCAATATGGTCTAATGCACACTATTATTTGAAGTGTGAACACTAATTGAGTGTAAGAACCACGTTGTAGTTTAAATGAAGTTGCTTTGGTGGCATTTAATAGTGCCGACATACCAATATTTCGTCTGAATGAAATTCAATTAATGTGCCATTAACTAATTTCTGGTTCAGAATATTTACTGAAGATATTTCAAGGAAAAGAACTAAAAATAATTGCAAAAATAATACGAGTGGGTAAGAAAATAGATTGAATCGAATTAAAGTTTTCAAAATTAACTGTCTCTATGTAATAGGTTGTCTGCGAATGAAAACAAGTTTTGAAATTTATCAAACAAAGGCAATAGTTTATACTATATAATTGTTTTGGGACTGTTACATGTGTACTATGTGATAAGCACTGACAAAATTAGCATGCCCTATTGATTTTGATTCGGACAAAAAATACAGCGTAAAAACTTTAGTTTTAAATTATAGAAAATTAGCACATCATATTGAAAAATTCGTAGAGATTAAAATTAAATTATTTTTTAATTTATTTTTTTACCTTTCCGACCCGAAAATAATGATCACAGATTTGCTCGTAGGCCAGTTATTTAACAAGTTATGAAGGTTCAAAGTTTTGAATGTTATTTCTAATTTTTTTCACCCGGAAAAAGTGGTCACAGATTATTGTCATTTTGCGCATAGGGCCGTTATTTAAGCAGTTATGAAGAGTTAAAGTTTTGAAATAAATTTTAATTTTTGACCCAAAAAAGTGGTCACAGATTTTTGTCGTTTTGCGCATAGGGTCGTTATTTAAGAAGTTATGATGTTGACCCGAAACAAGTGAACATAGATTATTGTCCTTTTGCTTGTAGGGCCGATATTTAAGAAGTTATGAAGAGTTAAAGTTTTGAAATAAATTTTAATTTTTGACCCAAAAAAGTGGTCACAGATTATTGTCCTTTTGCTCATAGGGTCGTTATTTAAGAAGTTATGAAGTTGACCCGAAACAAGTGATCACAGATTATTGTCGTTTTGCTCGTAGTGCCGTTATTTAAGAAGTTATGAAGGGTTAAAGTTTTGATATACAGTTTATTTCTTTTTGACCCGAAAAAAGTGATGGCAGATTATTGTCCTTTTCTCGGAGGGCCGTTATTTAAGAATTTCTGAAGGGTTAAAATTTTGAAGTAAATTTTAATTTTGTGGCCCGCAAAAAAGTGATGACAGGTTATTGTCCATTTGCTCGTAAGGCCGTTATTTAAGAAGTTCTGAAGGGTTAAAGTTTTTTTTTTATAATTTTTTGATCCGAAAAAAGTGGTCACAGATTATTGTCCTTTTGCTCGTAAAGAAGTTATGAAGGGTTAACATTTTAAAATAATTTTTAATTTTGTGGCCCGAAAAAAGTGATCACAGATAAAAGTAATCACAAATTTTAATTTTGTGGCCCGAAAAATGTGATGGCAGATTATTGTCCTTTTGCTCGTAGGGCCGTTTTTAAAGAAGTACTGACGGCTTACAGTTTTGAAATAAATGAAATGGTCACAGATTATTGTCGTTTTGCTCGTTGAGCCGTTATTTATGACGTTATGAAGGGTTAAAGTTTCCAAATAAAATTCAATTCTTTGATCCCAAAAAAGTGGTCACAGATTATTGTCCTTTTGCTCGTAGGGCCGTCACTTAAGAAGTTCTGCAGAGGTAAAATTTAGAAAATAACTGTCCAGGCTGAAGGACAGAATTTTCTATGGAAATTTACGGAACAATACTTCATTATGTCATTTGTCCCTTTATCATTTTACCCTTTCAAGTGAAATTTTTATATTTTGAAACTAGGAAGTTTTTCAAAACTTCATGTAAATTTTCCAGTAGATCGTTTTTGACTCCAGAAAAGAACAAAGCCAGCTAGTGAGCGTATTTCCATTGATTATTCGTTTTTGTTACAGCCAAATGTTGATTTTGAAAAAATCTTAAACACTCTCCCTAATGTTCATCCTATGCCACTGTCCTAATCCCATGTCCTAGTTCAAAGCTACCACTTATGTGTGGATTTAGTGGCTTCCTGGCTTTTTAAAGTATTTATGACTTACCTAGATTGTAAGGAATACTTTATGCTTAGGAGTGAGTAATTTAAATACATTTTATCTCGACGTAGATAACATCGAAGTTTAGCACAGCGCCAATATGTAGAACAATGAACGAAACGAGTATAGTATATTTTAACGAAGGTATGCACCAAATGTATCTTTATACTAAATGAGATTTTGGAAAAGACTTGTTTCTATTGGGATTATTTTTTTTTTTGATTTCCATCATAAAATAACTGAAACGAATTTTGTAGGAAATTTAATTACGAAAATTGTCCAATTTTCCTTTATGTATCTGTCTTCAATAGTGTGTTGTCTAATTGCCTCCATATTTCACTGCGAATTTTACAATAGAAATAAGCAACATCTTTGGCGCACCACTCTTATGTATGTGCACAAATAGCTCTTTAAATAAAATAGAACAGAAATTTGTATATATACGAAAAAAATATTTAAACATTTATATCCTTTGGAAATTAAAAATCCTGTAAAGAGAGGAAAAGATCACCAACTTCCAGTTTCATATGTATATGGTCTTCTTCAGGTCGAATCAAAATAATTGTAAAATTTTCGTACTGTGTACTGCTCCCTTCGAAATGAAAACTTTGACCCACTGTAAAAAGAAACTCAGACCAGCTGGACTATAACTTTATTGTACAAAAATGATCTACTAAACATGGCCTTTTAGAAATATAGAGTCGCTACTCTGTTCCAAAAATGTTGTTGAATAGTGTAATTAGAATTTCATATAGAATGTCCATGTTTGCGCCCGTTTTGTGACACATAGGCTCGCCCTACTGGAGCTTGTTGTCTAGGTATATTTTGTTCAATTTGGTTGAAAGAAATTATTCATCATTTTCAGCGAAATGGCCGATGCACAGTGGTTCTGAATTAAAATCCATCGGCCAAAAATTCAATATCTTTTGTTCTAGCAAAGATTTTTGAGTTCTGTAAAAATTTAAATTAGACTAGGACCCTAGGATAACTTTGCAAATTAAGCATACGGAAATATCTTACAAATTAGCTCAAAGTTTTCTACTTCTCGTATTTATCGATTTTAAAGAAAAGTATAATTTTTATTTTTTATGTTAGTTTAATTATTTGTTTATAATGCACAGAAAAAAGTGAAAGTTACACTAAACAAATATAAATAAGAATTACAATCAATTTACAAACAAATCCGTCTTCGACTATGCAATTAAAACACAACACATTGAGTCCGTCGTCCGATGCACATGTGTTTCTCTGTCGTCCGTGTTGTGTGCCGTTCAGTTCTGTGTTAAAATAAAAGAAAAAAAAAAAACAAAATAGAACAAAATTTCACAAATCACAAATAACAAAATCATAATAACAAAATCATAATAATAAAAAAATTAAAAACAACCAACAACAAAATATCGCGCCGCGCCGACCAAAACAACCATCCAACTACCAAACAATAACAACTACAGCATCAGCGGAACAACAACAAAATCTCAACAGCAGCCACACACTTTCTGTCCGCTCCATAGTGTGTGCGTTGTGCCCTTCCCTTCCCTCCCCCCATCCCATTCGTGCAGTGCAGTTGGCACTCTTTTCTTCTTGTCGTTGTTCGCCCAATGCTTAAGGCATAACACTGAGCATTGGGTGAATACAGCAACGGCAGGGAGAGGAGTTTGGCAACTGTTGTTGCATATTTGACTTTGTTCTGTTTTTTTCTTTTTGTCTGTTCTAATGGTTGGTAAGTTTAAAATACAATTTGCCAACATACGAGGGCTGAGAGCGAATTTTTTTGCCGTGTACGCTCATGTACGTTTCCATCGGCCTGATGTTTTTGCTCTTTGTGAGACCCAGGTGTGTGAGGGTTCTGATCCACAGGATTTTCACGTACCTGGGTATCACACCCTATCCCTCTTTATCCCCCACAGAGGTCTTTTGGTATACGTACGTAACGACATAGTGTTCCAGAGCCAGCAAGACTTAAACTCAGAAAATCCAGAATTTAACTCCCTTTGGGTTAAATTCAAGATTGGAACACACGTACTACATTTCGGATTCGTGTATAGAAGTCCAAACGCGGAAAGGGAGGTATCCCTAAATGGCGTTGACACCCTTTCCGATTCAATTACAAAATTTTAGAGGATTGTCCTGACAGTGAAATTGTGGTTGCTGGCGATTTCAATGTCCATAATTCCTCTTGGCTTGCCCATTCGAGTCACTCAACACCGGAGGGTCAATACGCCGAGCTTTTTGCCGCGCATAATGATTTGACGCAACTAGTGAATGAACCGACTCACATTCCGTGTGTCCAAGGGCAACACTCTAACATTCTTGATCTTTTTTTAACATCACACCCTGAAAAGTATGAAGTTAACGTTCTAGCACCTCTTGGTAATTCGGATCACTGTATTGTTTCAGCATCCTTTTCGTATTCCGCTCTTCGTGTCGCTTCGACCCCAGCCCCAAAGCGGACAATATATATATACGAAAAGGCACGTTGGGCCTTTCTAAATAGCGATATAGATGCTGCGGCTGAAATGATTGAAAATATTATCTTGATTGGAATGAAATCATTTATTCCAATTAAAGTTATTTCGGATAAACCATCTAATAAAAGTTGGTTTAACCAGACATGCAAGACTGCTGTCAGATCCAAAGAGGAAGCGTTCAGGAAATGGCGTTTAAATAAAAATGCAACAACTGATCTGCTACGCAAGCAGACAAGAACCATGTGTGCCAGGGTACTTAGACGTGAAAAGTTTCTGTACGAACAACGTCTTCGTGCTAAAGTTCTTGCTTCTCCTAGGGGAAGTAAGAGCTTTTGGTCATTTGTGAGAAGAGTAAAGGATAACTCCTCATCTATCCCAACTCTTGTTAAAGATGACCAGATATTCACTGACCCGGTTGACAAAGCTAACCTATTGGCTGAAATGTTTGCAAGGAATTCTTCCTTGCCGGAAAGCAATCAACCACTCCCCGTGATCGAAAATATATCTAGTTACATGCCTCAGATATTTTTTCGAACACGTGGAGTTAAAAGGGTTCTCGCAAATCTCGACGTAAATAAATCTCCAGGCCCGGATGGCATTTCAGCACTTGTCCTATGTAAGTGCTCTTCGACGCTTGCCCGTCCCCTTCGCAATCTTTTCAACCTTGCATACCGTGCAGGAGTTTTCCCAGCGTGTTGGAAGATTGCGAACATCCAGCCCATCCCTAAAAAAGGTGAGGCTAATAACCCTGCAAACTATCGACCGATCGCGATTTGCTCAGCGCTCTCGAAGGTTATGGAGAGTATGGTTAACCACCATCTTGTGAGGTATTTAGAAACTAATGACTTACTTAATGATCGACAGTATGGCTTCCGTAGGAATCGATCTACGGGAGACCTGATGACACTGCTATCCGAAAATTGGAATCGTTCTATTCACCTGCTTGGTGAGAGTAAGGTCGTTGCTCTAGATATCTCCAAGGCCTTTGATAGAGCTTGGCACGGCGCACTCATATCAAAGCTTATCGCTTTTGGTGTTGGTAGTGACTTCTCTCGATTTATATCGAGCTTCCTCAGAGATCGCACTATACGTGTTGTTGTAGATGGGTTCTCATCCGACGAGCATAGGTTAACCGCAGGAGTACCACAGGGCTCTGTCCTTTCCCCCTCCCTTTTTCTTATTTTCATCGACGACCTCTTGGATCGGACTTCGAATCCAATATACTCATTCGCGGATGACAGCAACCTCTGTCATTCATACTCATTCGATCATAGACCAAGTCGTCAAGAAATTGAGGATAAAAGGCGATTGATGGATGAGTCACTTAGCCAGGATTTGTTGGCCATTTCTGAATGGGGTCGAGTGAATAGAGTAGATTTTAATGCACGAAAGACCCAGTGCTCCTTGTTGTCTCACAAGCGATTCACTGATCCAACAGTGTCGTCGACTTTAATGAACGGTGTAGATATTGAGCAATCAGATGCTCTCGATGTTCTCGGCATGAAAATACAACGTGATGTTCGTTGGACAAAACATGTATTTGATGTGTCGAAAGATGCCTTCAAATGTTTAGGCTTTTTAAAAAGATGTAAGAAATATTTCACACCCTCTGATCTTCTCAATATCTACACTACCTACATCAGACCAAAGATGGAATACAACTCCCATATATGGTCGGGTGCTCCAGCTTCATCACTGGAGCTACTTGACCGTGTCCAGAGGAGGGCGATGGTGTTGATAGGTGATGGTAGGATATCCAATTCTATTGTCTCCCTTGAACACCGTCGTAATGTTGGTTGTGTGTCATTGTTCTATCGATACTTTCACGGTGTTTGTTATTCGGAAATTCGTGATCTCATACCGCCCGTGAGAACGTTCGGTAGAGATACGCGACTCTCCAGGAACGCTCACCCATTTGTTGTCGATTGGACAACCGGCCGCACTACACATTACAGAATAAATTCGTTCTTCGCCCGTACTATCGGTATGTGGAATCGACTTCCGGCAAATATCTTTCCCTCCAATTACGACATTCAGAGATTCAAAACAGATGTCAACAGACACTACTCCCTCTTTCCTCCTTCCTATACCTGATCTTCCTTCCACCAACGCAATGCACTGCATTTATAGGGGACATCCCCTGAGTGTTGGTTCAGTGAAAAAAAAAAATCGGAGGTACATTTGTGTGGGGGCTATATCAAAACATAGACCTATGTGGTCCACTTTCCCGTGAGCTGTTTCTAGTTCAAATATAACACAATCCTGAAAATTTTGTCATGATCCCATGTAAAATGTGTATTATTGAGCAGTAATAGTGTAAATTATAGGGATATTTGTATGGAGGCTATATCTAATTCTGAACCGATTTTCTCCAAATTCAATACCAATCGTCTTTGGCCAAAAAGGTAACCTCTGCCAAATTTCAAGACAATCGGACCACAATTGTGACCTGTAGAGTGCGAACAAGCTTAGATGGACGGACGGACAGACATACATCGTTAGATCGATTCAGCTGGTGATTCTATGCCGATCCGTATACTTAAAGGTGTGTCTAGCACGAAGTGGTGTAGGGTATACAAGTACGCAGAACAACTCAACAACTAACCGAATCCAATATGAAACCATAATGAGATTGTGGATTTTATTCAGAGTTTGCTTTTCACATTCTCATCAACTGATGTTCTTTTCAACAATGTGTAAAAAGCAATTAATTCGCCTGCTTAATTGTTTGCTGTTTAATTAATAATCACTCACTTTGCACGTGGGTAGTAATTGGGCGACTAAATTAAATCAGTTAAATTTAGTACAGGGTGCAACCGAAGAAACTGCACGATTTGATATGAACATTATTTATTTAGACATTGGACACACCGAATTGGAGTGGGCTTCAAATTTAGATTTCTTTTATTGCTTCAAAAGACACATTTGACCTACATGTGTTCAACTATTTGAGTTAAATTATTCGACATGGAACACATTTAATAGGGCCCCGTCCCTGGTGGTACCTGAACCTATATATTCGGAAATTGATGCTCTAAGCATGTCAAATCATCTATTCTAAACAGAATAAATTCAAAAAAATCGATTTGGAATCACTTTTATTTATTCATAAAATATGTCTATTTCAGAAAGTCTCAAAAAATTTGTGGTGATTTGTCTGTGTACTGGCCCAATTTCATTTATTGCACAACTGTGCTGCAGACATTTACTATAAATAAACTATTACATGTTTCCAGCAACCCAAACGTACAGACTAAAATCAAGGTCATGTTCACAGTTCAGTTACCACATGCAAGAGGAATGATGCAATACCATGTCGTTGCTGTTCACACATGCCATGTGAATTTAAGATTACATGACATATGAACACATTTACAATTCCATCGATTCTGTGGCACACACACTCGTAAGGAGGATATACTCAGCCAGAGCATGGAAAGAAGAACAGAACAATCGTAAAATGTAGACACAGCAGCGGAAACGAGGAATTTTCCGGCCTAGGCAACGAAGACAAATATCGTTGAGTATTGGTTCGTCCTGTCGTAGGTCTGCACATCTCTTTTCTCGAAGAAGGTCATAATTTGTAATGAGGTTGGAAAAAAAACATTATACAACAAAGAATTTGTAGCTTCTAGAAATTTAACCACTGCACTATGGTCCCAAATCCATATTTTTTGGCAGAAATTCAAAAAAATTAAATATTTAAAAATTGTTAAATATGTATATATTTTCTTAATGGCAACACTCCAAGCTATCAAGAAAATGTATTGGAGAAAACGAGGTGGCAACACTGCAAGCATGAGAGGCATTTAAAGTTTGCCGGGTCTAAAGCTGTTATACAAAATTCTTAAAATTAAGGCGTAAAAAGAAAATAATGAAGTGACTATATTATTGAAATTGAAGGCAAGCGTAAGTAGCTGAAAAATTATATTTAACTATTACTGTAGTGTTGTCAGTTTTCCTAAGTTTTGTAATTTTGTGATTTGTATTATATGTAGGTAATTATATTAATTAATTAATTATGTAGGACTCAAATTGACTCAAAGTGTAAATGTGAAAGTGTGTTTCTGAGTGTGTAGTTTATGGTGGAAATAATATCTCGCGAACATTTTTCGGCAAACTCCTGCAAATGCCACTTTATTTTAGCACAATTTTCGATAACCATAGTACACATATTTGATCATATCTCTGAATCCGATTTGTGTATGAAACCCATCAACCCATTGTCGGCTGTATTTTTATATTATATGTCGACAAGCTTTCGCGCAATTCTCTGTGTCTGTTTTGTAATTCATTCTCTTCTCAGTGGGAACGTCAATAATGTTCAATACTTGAAGAGTAAATCTTCGCTTATAATTTCTCTCCTCTGCTAATAATTTTACGTCTTTGAAGTTTGGTGTATGGCCTGTCAGAGTACAGTTGGACTTTTTTTTTTAATCTTAGATTTAGTTTTACGGAATAAATTATTAACGGTAATATTTGTTTTGAGTGCCAATTTAAATTTGTCTTTGTTATAAACGTCATCATTTTTGAACCTTTCAGAAAATCCTCGTATATACGTCAGCGGTTTGTAAATTTTCTCTTCCTTCTCTTTGTTATTTTTATGTTTTCTCATCTTAGTATGTCTTATTAGATCGTCGATGGTTTGTTTTGGGAAATCATTTAATCGTAGAATGTTTTTGATTTTACGTTCATTGTCTATGTGAAATTATGAGTCACTTATATTGAATACCCTATTTATAAAATTCGTCGCTGTGTTGATTATTGTTCGTCTATGGTGTTTGGTATGAAAATTTATGAGTCTTCCAGATGACATTGGCTTCTGGTACCGATTCAATTTAAGCAGACTTCCTTGTCTATGAATTATCGATTCGAGGCATGGGAGTTTACTGTCTTCTTCTTTTTCCATAGTAAATTGTATTTGTCGATCAAATGAGTTCAGTGTTTTCAGGGTATTGTCAACTTCTTCCTTCCTTAATATCCCAAACAAATCGTCTACATATTTTGTGAGAATTCTTGGTTTCATCGTCAATTTCTCCATTGTTGCGTCTGTCAGCGATCACAGGGGAAGCCGGAGAGCCCATGGGCATTTCTTTCCTTTGTTCATATATATTGTCATTATATTTAAAATATCGGGTGTCCTTGATGTAAAATGGTAATATTTGTAGAAATAAGTCCTTCGGTATTTTGGTAAAAGTTTCGATTTTCTCCCACTTTCTCTCGATAGTCTTTATGGCTAGGTTTACTGGAATACTAGGGAATAAGGACACCACGTCAAATGAAATTAGAATCTAGTTGTCGTCAATGTGTGTGTTGTTAATTCTAGATTTAAATTCAGCTGCGTCTTTTACGTTGTAAGGAGAATCTTTTGTCAGGTTCTTTAAAATGTCAACAATAAATTTACAAAGTTCATAGGATGGAGAGTTAATCGAAGAGCATATTGGTCGTAGTGGCGTGTTTTCTTTGTGTATTTTCTAGAGTCCATATAGTCTTGGTGCCATTGCTGTTCTGTTCGTCAATTTGTTTTTGTCATAAGGCTTATTAAATTCATGTTGAAAACACTGTCCACTAGTGTATTGTTTTTGTTTTGAAGCCTAGATGTTGGATCCCTTTTCAGTCGTCTATAAGTGCACATGTCCCTAAGAATACTTTTCATTTTCAACTCATAATCATTTTTATTTATTGCCACTGTTTTCCCACCCTTGTCCGAATTTAAAATTAATATATTATTATTTTCTTTGAGAAATTTCCTAGTTTGTCCCACTGTGTCAAGTACGAATTTGTCCCTGCTGCTAAGTTGAGTTTTGCGTAAGTGGTCGTCAATCAAGGAAACTATTTTTGTTCTTGCCATTTCTTGTTGTTCTCTATTGTCTATTGTCTGCACACACTCTTCCCCCTCTGCTATTATGTTGAAGAGTGGGATTTTGTTTTTGGTCACCCTGTACTATAATTATGTTGGTTAAATATTGAGTTTATATGGGCGGTGATAGTGGGCGTGGTCCGATCGGCCCAATTTAATTTTTTATTTTTTAAGTATGATATGTCTAGAAAATGTACAAAATTACAAGATTATATCTTTATTATGCAATAAAAAATGGATTTGGGACCAGTGTGTACTGTTAGAATAACTTACTCTTAATCTTTTTCACTTCGTCAAAGAGGCTTCCCAGAAGGCCTTCAATATGTCATATAAATGGTTCTATACTTACGCTTCTTTTAGGTGATCTGCTAAACGCCCCTTTTAAGCAAAGGCAGAATGGTTAATATTCGCCTTGTATGTGTCGTCGTTGAACATTGTCGTGATTATTCAGAGTTATACCACAGCTAGTGGCAGACAAATATATAGCATTGAAATTGCGAGGACTACAGTACAAAGGATTGGAAGCTTCAGCCTTCACCAGGCTGGTGCGGCTGGATGTCTACTTCTGGCATATTCCAATCCTGGCGACAATGTCGGATGGCATTCCCAACGCAGTACGCAATGCAGGTACACGCGGTAAAAAGGCATTCCTCAGTAACAAAATATTAGACAAATGAACTTCGTTTGTTAATTTCTACTGTGACTAACATTATTTTGTTTGCAGCAAACATGTCAAATCTGTTATCTGTGGTCGCTATGTATATATGTTCATCACAAACTCCCAGAAAAATTGAAGATTATAGGGATAGGATATAGGGTCCGCCAAATAACATTTTTTTGAAAATGCTATAAAAAAACTACTAAATATTTCAAATTTCTTTTTTATTTGAAAGTACAATCCTTCCGGTTAATAATGGAAAATAATTTCATTCAAATGGCTGCCTCGGACACCCCACAAATAATAGTCCAAAGGTTGAAAAGTTAAAAAAAACTTTAGATGGCGGGCCCCATACCAATGTCTACTATGATTTACTTTCTCCGCTCTAGAAACCACATATTCAACAAATAACTTTTTTTTGAAATGCTATAAAAAAAACTACTGAATATTTTCTCAAATTTCTTTTTTATTTGAAAGTACAACCATTCCGGTTAATAATGGAAAATAATTTCATACAAATGGCTGCCTCAGGCACCCCACAAATAATAGTCAAACGTTTGTGTCAATATCATATAACTGTTATTTAGCTCCAACTCTTGTTGATGGCATAAATTTGATACAAAGCTGAAATCAATTAAATTCAACTAATTAATTTAAAATTCTCAATTATTGTTTAGTATTGCTTGGAAAATACCTTTCTAGTTTCCCTTAAAAGACTCCTTTAGAGTAAATTAAAATCGGCTGTAAGAAAGAACTGATTATTTTTTCAAAACACGAAAGTACATTTCTTACAGTTTGCGTTAAAGACTCACTACTTTAGAAGTAAGTTGCTATTTCTATTTCCCAATTTTGTTCGAGACATTTTGCAAATGTCAAACATAAACCTGAAAATAAAAACAAGTAAGGAAGGGCTAAAGTCGGGCGGGGCCGACAATATGATACACTCCACTTTATATCCGAATACAATTCAACTCGGTAAAAAAGTGAAAACGGGAAGAATTTTTGTATGTTTCCTAATCATAGGCTAATATTACCTGGTCCAATTTGTCAAATCGGAAATATTTAGGTCGGTGCTATATCCAAACATGGAATATAGTGACTAACTTTCACAAGAAGTTCATCCAGTTCAAATATAACGTGTTAAGCTCATTTTGTGAAAATTCGTGGTTTCTGGTGCGGAAAAAGTCTATCCGAAATTTGTATGGGAAATTTTTGGGGCGAATTTTGTATGAGTGCTATATGTAAATCTGAACCGATGACCCATTTTCACTATGGGTGTTTCCAGTTGAAATATAAGATGTTTTGCGAATTCAGAGGAAAATCTGTTAAAATATATAAATTTAAAGCGGAAAAATTCAAATTGGGAGCGGAATTTGTATGGGAGCTATATATAAATCCGAACCGATCTAACACATATTTACCACAAGTGTTTCCAGTTGAAATATAAGATGTTTTGCGAATTCAGAGGAAAATCTGTTAAAATATGTGGATTCTATATGTGGAGCTATATCTAAATCTGAACCGATTTTCTTCAAATTAAGTAGCGTTCGTCCTTGTCCCGAAAAACTTCGTTCTGCAAAGTTTCGTTTGGTTCTGGCTACAATTGCGACCTGTATCGTGATTACAACAATAGATGGACAGACGGAGAGACAGACGGACAGACGGACATTGCTAAATCGACTCAGAAAGTAATTCTAAGCCTATCGGTATAATTAACAATGGGTCTATCTCCCTTCCTTTTGGGTGTTACAAACAAATGCACAAAGACATAATACTCTCGTGGAGTGTATAATTAATCTTGTATACAGATCTTTCCGTTTACACCATTCCCCCATATGACCGATTCTGAAGACAACAATTTTACAGTATTCCTTAAATTTTAATATTTGCCATTTAAACATATGTATGCAGTACATGAAGGAAATTAAGTAAACAATTGAAATAATTTTTAACACAAAAACACAATTTCAACAGGTGTAATTGCCAAACATTTAACTTAATGTCTTTTTTGTACACTCCCATCACAGGATAAGCGACAGTTTCAACAGCCGAGTGTAATAAGCTCACGTTAACCGTGTCTGACGGTAAAATAATAGTTACGCACAAATGTTCGCCGCCCAAGGTTGAGGCAACGTATGTGTGTGGGTGTGTATATATTTCTGTGTGACAGAGTCTAAGAACAATAAAAGGTGAGGCTTTACTTTCGCCAGAAAAGGAACCAAATGTTAAGTTTTAGAAACGATGATTAGGTATTCATATACACATTTAAGAGTAATTTAATGGGCTGATTTTAAATATAATCCAATTACTCAAATTTATATGGATGGAGTGTCTAATCGTATTGTCATTTTGTCAATATAACTTTTGGTGAATGTGAAAATGCCTGCCGAAAATCTTCAACCCGAATTATCACACAGCCATCTTATTCAATTGAAAGCAACACATAACAAGCCCACACAGAAACACTACCACTTAGACCTGGGTATACTTAAGCAATCATTTTTAATATTGCGGCGCGATGTACAAAAGGTACAAAATGAGAAAAGGAACTTAAAAGTAATATCCCCAGGGTGTTGGCTTCTTAATAACCTAAATATGTTTCTGAATGTGACAGCTGTCACATGAAATACACCTATGAATATACCTGCAGCGGAGAAGAACCACGCGAGGCCCTTAACTATTCAAAGGAATATTTTAGTAATTCGTTTATAATTGCGTGTGTGTGTTCCTCAAAGGCGCGTATGGGAAATTGTTTAATATTAGGAGAAACAAAAATGTTTATACAAAATTGTTATCGTTTTCTTTAACTTTTATTGCATCTAAGGTTATAATGCCTTAGACCTTAATTTATGTTGTTTTGTGTCCGTGTAAATGTTTTTCGCGGCGAAGCATAATGGGACTCCCTGTGGTCGATATGCTTATTGAAAGGACTTTTGTTTTTAAAAGAAAAGCATATCTTTGAATTTTCCGTTGCGTTTAGAATTTCACAAATCAACACAAAAACAATTTTATGCGTCAAAAAAAGGCCTATTGAAAATCAAATCGACAAACCAACCAATATATTGCACTATATTCAGTTTTTTCAGTTACTCTAGACTGTGAGAGTTATAAATGAAAATGTATTCACGTAGTAGTATATTCGTTGTGTTAGTTGTAAATTCTGCAAATTTTACAAACGGATGGAAGAAAAAAATGAGTCAAATTCTCAATGAAGCTATGTTTGTGGTGAGTTGTTTTTCATTTCCACAAAAAAGCATTTGGTTCTTTTGTTTCTCCAAGCCAGATGGTTTCATAGCACAAAGTTACCTGGACGACAACAGAATACTAATGATGTTCCCACAAAAGAAAAAAAAACAATAACAAACAACAGGAAAGCATACTTTTTTGATTGTGTTGGTACGAAAGTTTAAAATTATGCGTGCGATGTATTTAAGGTAACCAACGAAAAATTAGTTTGTGTAAATAATAATTTGTTACTAGGACGCCTAATGAAGTGAAGAAGAGAGACATGTTAAATACATTCAATCGATTCCGGAAAAATATTCAAATGTTTTCACAAAAAAAAACTTTTTCCAAATATGGGGACCAAATCTCAGTTGAATGTATGCTAGTGCCACAAATGACTAACGTTACGAACAAATAATTATGTGAAAAGACTGTCCCAAATTGTTGAAAGTGTATACAAATTTGTACAAAAAAACTTAGAAAAATCGTTAGAATGATGATCATAAAATGTAAGTATATATACAACTGATAACATCATATTAACGGAAACACTCCATACAGAAGGATCACTGATAATTTGTCCCTGAACAGGACAATGAAATACGAATATGGTCAAATGTCTACTTTCCATTACTAAAAGGGATAAAAATGGTATCAATGATACGATAACATGAAATTTGGAATGTATATTCCTATAATTGCGTAAAAACGTAAAATAAATGGATATTTCAAAATTCGTACTTTTCCAATTATTCGGACTTTTATGTTATTCGATTAATCGTTTATTTGAAAACAAAGACTAATCAATTAACCGAATAATGACGTCGAGAGTTATTCGATTGACCGATTAATCGAGCAATCGTCCATTTAAATAAAAGATAATTAATTTGTGTTATATAGACATGACACGTCAGTTTATGGGTTGTTCAACTATATGTTGAACGTTCATTACGTACCTGATTTGATTTAAAAATTTTAGTTTCCAATTCGAAATTCAAAAGAAGTTAACAAAAATCGTAATTATCGTAATTATTTATTATCACGGAGTTAACCTCAATTATGTTTGCTATTAAGTTATCTTTGAATCTTTAAATTTTAAATAATTCCGAAAATATTGATCATTTTTGCTATTTTTAAATGAAATCGGATAAATCGTTACAGAGTTTTTTTAATATCTGTGGGGCATACATTTCAAAATCGAAGTAAGGAAAGGCTAAAGTCGGGCGGGGCCGACTATATAATACCCTACACCACTCCATGCGTATGTACCTCGCTTTGATTACTAAACCCAGTTATTTCATGGAAGCATATGTAGTTCATATAATTATTATACAGTTACTATAAATTCATCTTTGGTCATATTTAACGAATATGGTTAATAATATGGTAATTGATCCAATTATCCGACAGACAAATACAAATTATACAGTAGTAATAGGATGAATTGGAACAACATTTCAATATTTTGGGCCTGGTCCAAAACATGGGCCTATTTCTCATTAACGGTAGGTATTCCTAGTTGAAAAATATCATGATCTGCAAAAATTGATGGCGATCCGATGTAAGATGTAGTTTCTAGAGCTGTAATAGATCATTTGGATTATGCCAAAGTATGGACATATGGGCATCTCCCAAACAAGTAAGGAAAGGCTAAAGACGGACGGACTTTCTATCTCATTACAATTCAATTCGGTTATTGGTGAAATTTACATATTATAAATTTTGGCCAAAATTAAACATTCGTACAACATTTGTATGAGGGCTGTATCTAAATCTGAACCGATCTTACGCACTTTCAGCATAGGTGTTTCTAGTTCGACTATAAAATGTTGTGCCAATTTTAAAGAAAATCGGGTACAATATGTGGTTTCTAAAGCGGAAAAAATGAAATCGGGAGCGTCATTTGTATGGGGGCTATATCTTAATCTGAACCGATCTTAACCACTTTCAGCAAAGGTGTTTCTAGTTCGATTATAAAATGTTGTGCCAATTTTAGAGAAAATCGGGTACAATATGTGGTTTCTAAGGCGAAAAAAGCGAAATCGGGAGCGACATTTGTATGGGGGCTATATCTAAATCTGAACCGATCTAACCCGCTTTCGCCACAGGTATTTCTAGTTTGATTATAAGGTGTTAAGCCAAGTTAGAAGAAAATCGGGTACTATATGTGCTTTATAGTGCGGAAAAAGTCAAATTGGGAGCGACATCCAAATTCAATACCGATGGCCCTTGGTCAGAAAAAATAACTTCTGCCAAGTTTCATGACAATCGGACAACAATTGCGACCTGTAGAGTGCGAACAAGCTTAGATGGACAGCAGACGGACGGACAGACGGGCAGACAGACATCGTTAAATCGACTCAGCTGGTGATTCTAAGCCGATTGGTATACTTAAAGGTGGGTCTAGCTCGATTATTTCTTGGTGTTACAAACATTTGGCGTGAAACTAAATTATAATACCCTAGTCCACGAAGTGGTGTAGGGTATAAAAATAGTGGTTATTGGATTTTATATTTGGTGTTTTATAGTTTTTTACCCAATTGGAGCAAACAGGCTATTCAAAATCATGACGATTTCATTATTTTTTAAGGCACAACTTATATTATCGATTAATCGGTTATAATATCGATTAATCGAAATGGGATACAAATGGTATCAACCAAACGGCTGCAGTTAGAATAGTAAAATTCGGTGTATGTGTTGCTATGACTAAATAGCTGTGAAAAATAAAGATATCTTTCGATATTCGGGATGAAATTGGTACCAAGCACAGGGCTGTAGCTAGAATCATGAAATTAGGTGTGGACGCTATACATATGGTACAGACATTTGGTCTATAGCTAGAATAAAAAAAATGCAAGTAGGGGACATCGGGTCTGATGGAAAACGTTTCTCTCTAATGACGACTAACAATAACCTAATATTTTAGTGAAGCATAATGAAGCATCACAATTTAATTAAAACAGTACACATAGTTTTGCCTTACAGTTTGAAATAGTAAACAAATGTAGCAATATGCAAAAAAAAGCATCTGATCTACCGGTAATAATGTGTTCGGCCAGGCCGAACTTAAAGCCTTTTTACTTGTTTTATAATTACCTTTTGAAAAAATTTATGATTTTCGATCCACCTTAATGTTTAGAATTTATTTTTTTAAATCGGGAAATGCACTTTTCTTTTTGCCTTATTTAGAAGCACATATATGCACACATTCATTAGAATCGGTGAAAAAGTTGGAAAATATGATTGCTTTCTTTATTAAACAGCTGACTAATGTTTAAGAACGAAAGCAAACGTATTTTCTATCATTAATTTAATTTCTCTCTGAGAAAAATAAAAACGTATTCATTCTATTCTCATCTGTGGTGATCATTGTCCTTAACAATAACACAAAAACTCCACATTAGGGAGCGTAATTATAATCAATTTATCAGTTTTTCCCAAGTAGTTAGCGTGAGCTCTTGATAAAAAACACGTGATGCTGCTGTTTGCTCGCTTAATGGTTGGCGAGGACAGCGAATTTACTACTGCTCGATGAATCCAAATGAACCCAATTGTTACACTGAATGTCTGTCATAACTTCGTCGGTTGTATCCTTTGTCTGCTAAGACCACTTCAGTCATGTGTCAAAGAACTCGAGGTCAGACAAAATTAGAAACAGATGTATTTATCATTACGTTATGTATTTATATTGCAAAGAAAAAATCATAAATTGTATTTGAATTTTGGATTGGAATGGACATTTGAAATGTTATGAAGATGCTCAAAAATGTTACAACAAACAATTTTGCTCTAAGCATGTGCAATTTCGTCAAGATATATTTTTCCGTTCAAAAGTTACAGAACTATTTATATGAACGACTAAAACTGCTGGAAGGTATTTCATTTTGTCGGAGTTTGAAGAAATTAAGTTCTGTCCAATTCGGGTATTCGGTATTGTCACTTTGTGAAAAGGAAAGTTAAAGTTATCTATCTATCACAACATTGTTTGGCAGACATGTCCTTGTCGTTTGATTATTATGCTTTCCTTGAAATTTATTCGTTGCCATTTGTACACTGCGAAAAAAATTTTGCTTAATTTTTGTCAAATCCATACTCCAATTCAGTTAAGAAAATATACTAATCTTAATTCATTCCTTCTGTTCGATGTGCAAAAGAGGGTCATAACTTCTGTTAAAGACAAATAAGCGGTTTAATAAAACAAGTAAGGAAAGACTAAAGTCGGACGGGACCGTCTATATGATGCACTCCACTTTCTATCGGAATACAATTCAATTCAGTAAAATGTGAAAACGGGAATATTTTTTGTATGTTTCCTAATCACAGGTTAATATGACCTGGTCCAATTTGTCAAAAAGAGAATAATATTTGTTTCGGGGCTATGTCCAAACATGGAATGAAATGACTAACTTTCACAATAAGTTCTTCCAGTTGAAGTATAACGTGTTATGCTCAATTTTAAGAAATTCTTTCTTTCTTTATGTGGTTTCTAGGGCGGAAAATTCAAATTGGGAGCGAACTTTTTATGGGAGCTATATATAAATCTGAACCGATCGGACTTACTTTCACCATAGGAGTTCCTATTTTAAATATAAGATGTTTTGCCAATTTTACAGAAAATATGTTAAAATAAAGGGTGTTTTTTATTGGGGTATAGAACTTTAAGTTTGCATCACTTTTTTAACTGGCGGCCATTTTGTCAGCTGTCAAGTGATAAATATTTAGTTTGGTTTGCCATTTCATCATGAACAGGTTGACAAAAGAACAACGCTTGCAAATCGTGCAAATTTATTTCGAAAGTAATGGTTCAGTTCGCGAAGTTCACCGCAAGCTCCGTCCATTTAGCGCACGTCACAATCGAATTATTGAAGGAAACATTCGATGAGCGCATAATTTCGCGGAATGGACCTGTCAATTGGCCACCAAGATCGTGTGATTTGACACCATTGGATTATTTTCTTTGGGGATATGTGAAGTCGCTCGTCTACGCCAACAAACCAGAAACGTTAGGGGACTTGGAAGCCAACATTCGTGGCGTTGGTTGAAAATTGGACTTGTAGAATTGGCTATATTCGAGCCAGCCGCGGCGGCCACATGCCCGAAATCATATTTAAACATTAATGGCATAAAATTATCCTTCCAATAAAGCCAAATTGATGGACATTAAAACGATTTTCTTGTGTTTTATTTCAATTCGAAGTTCTATTCCTCAATAAAAAAACACCCTTTATGTGGATTCTAGAGCGGAAAAATTCAAATTAGGAGCGAAATTTGTATGGGAGCTATATATAAATCTGAACCGATCTGACTTACTTTCACCATAGGCGTTCCTATTTTAATAATTAAATGTTTTGCCAATTTTAAAGAAAATATGTTAAAATATGTGGATTCTAGAGCGGAAAAATTCAAATTAGGAGCGAAATTTGTATGGGAGCTATATATAAATCTGAACCGATCTAACACATTTTTACCACAGGTGTTTCTAGTTGAACTATAAGATGTTTTGTCAATTTTGAAGAAAATATTTTGTAATATGTGGTATCTAGTGTGAAAAGAGTCAAATCGGGAGTGCAATTCGTATGGGGGCTATATCTAAATCTGAACCGATTTTCTTCAAATTAAATAGCGTTCGTCCTTGTCCCGAAAAACTTCGTTGTGTAAAGTTTCGTTTGGTTATGGCTACAATTGCGACCTGTCTCGTGATTACAATAATAGACATACATTTACAGGATACAAAAATCCTTCCCGTTTTAACTTTATTACCGATTTGAATTGTATTCGGATGGAAAGTGAAGTGTATCATATAGTCGACTCCGCCCGAGTTTAGCCTTCCCTTACTTGGTTATATATATTTCCGTTCATATTATAGTTTACCTAAGAATACATGCAGTAAAAATCGACCACAGTTGACAATGTTTTCATTAAGCTCCCAATACAAATGACAAATCGATGAGGCAGTTTAAAAATGCCGTATTCACGTATTGCGAATTAATTATTACGTAATTTTATTTTTATTTTAAATCTCGACATTGTAAACAAAGCGTGCACGTGTTTGACATTCCTGAAAAAGTTAAATATTTCTAGGATAAATATTTTTCTCACTGTATACTTCAAACACATATACACTTATTCAGTTATCTATGCATGTTTTTGTCATCTGCATTGGTAAACCTGTGACATAAACCATTTTTCGAGAAAACATTTGTTTGTTACCAACAAAAAATAGTGAAATGTATGTGATGCCACATCATGCAAAGCTCATCAGAGCATGTGACCACATGGGTCAATGTCGGTGCTTAGATAGATTTGATGGGGAATTTATTGACCACAATTCATGGAATGCTGTCCATTCTATGATAGAATTGTGATCAATAATTTTGTCAGTGGATATGGGTTGCATACATATCGACAAATACATTCTTTAGTAAAGAAATGTTTTTTTTGCCAGAAACAACATGGATGTGTTAATACTCAATTAATGTGAATTAGGGTTTGCATCTCGGTATTTCCCGCGGGAAAATTCCCGGGATTTCGCATATTTTCATTTCCCGTGTCCCGGGATTTTCGTACAGGAATCCCAGTTCAGTAGAAAATTTTACACATTTCTTCGCATATTTTTTTTGGTTCCACAATAAAACTAAAAATGTTGTATAATAATTTATATCACATCAAATGAGGTATGACAAATATTGCTATTGGATGACAAAATATTTTTAAATTGCGTTCGGATATGGACCCAGAATCCACTTTTTCGGATTTTGTCTGTCAAGTTCCATATGAAAAAAAAACAAGTAAGGAAAGGCTAAAGCCGGGCGGGGCCGACTATATAATACCCTACACCACTCCCTGCGTATGTACCTCGCTTTGATTACTAAACCCAGTTATTTTAAGGGAGCAATTTGATGTAGTTCATACAAATTATATAAATTATATTCATATAATTTATATGCTATAAATTCACCTTCATCGGGTACAATATGTCGTTTCTAGAGCGGAAAATGTCAAATCGGGAGCGACATTTGTATGGGGGCTATATCTAAATCTGAACCGATCTTACCCAATTTTTGCATACGTGTTTCTAGTTGTATTATAAGATGTTGTGCCAATTTTAAAGAAAAACGGGTACAATGTGCGGATTTTAGAGCGGAAAAAGTGAAATCGGGAGCGACATTTGTATGGGGGCTATATCTAAATCTGAACCGATCTTACCCAATTTTTGCACACGTATTTCTAGTTGAATTATAAGATGTTCTGCCAAATTTAAAGAAAATCGGGTACAATATGTCGTTTCTAGAGCGGAAAATGTCAAATCGGGTGCGACATTTGTATGGAGTCTATATCTAAATCTGAACCGATCTTACCCAATTTTTGCATACATGTTTCTAGTTGCATTATAAGATGTTCTGCCAAATTTAAAGAAAATCGGGTACAATATGTCGTTTCTAGAGCGGAAAATGTCAAATCGGGAGCGACATTTGTATGGGGGCTATATCTAAATCTGAACCGATCTTACCCAATTTTTGCACAGGTGTTTCTAGTTGGATTATAAGATGCTGTACCAATTTGAAAGAAAATCGGGTACAATATGTGGCTTCTAAAGCGGAAAAAGTGAAATAGGGAGTGACATTTGTATGGGGGCTATATCTAAATCTGAACCGATCTTACCCAATTTTTGCATAGGTGTTTGTAGTTGGATTATAAGATGTTGTGCCAAATTTAAAGAAAATCGGGTACTATATGTGCTTTATAGGGCGGAAAAAGTCAAATCGGGAGCGACATTTGTATGGGGGCTATATCTAAATCTGAACCGATTTTCTCCAAATTCAATACTGATGGTCATTGTCCAGAAAAAATAACTTCTGCCAAGTTTCATGACAATCGGACAACAATTGCGACCTGTAGAGTGCGAACAAGCTTAGATGGACAGCAGACGGACAGACGGACAGACGGACAGACAGACAGACATCGTTAAATCGACTCAGCTGGTGGTTCTAAGCCGATCGGTATACTTAAAGGTGGGTCTAGCTCGATTATTTTTTGGTGTTACAAACATTTGGGGCGAAACTAACTTATAATACCCTAGACCACGAAGTGGTGTAGGGTATAATAAAATCCGGGAAAAGTAGTCATTTGAAAATATTTTAAACAATGCTATAGAAAACGCAAGTAACAATATAATATTTAAAAAATCGAGATCACTGTATAAAAAAGAATTTAAAGTTTTCGAAGCGACAGACAAAGAACAATCATTTTATTTAATGCTCTACTGGCTATTAATGTAAACGATCGTTATCCGTCACGTCCAATGAAATAAGAAAAAAAAATAAAATATCTGATCTTTAATTAATTTTGAAGCATCAAATGATGTTTGAATTGATCTCAGATTGCGCTTTATTATATGAATTCTGTAACAGGTTCGTTGTGAAATATATATTTATTTTACTTTGATGAATTTGAATGTTTCATTGGAAGAATAAGCTTAAGCTTAACTCATGCTAAACCATATGTTGACGATTTCCCGTGCTGTCCCGGTATCCCGGGAAATTGAAAAAATAATTCCCGTTTCCCGGGAAATAAAAAGCACGGGAAAATGCAAACCCTAATGTGAATAAGGTCATATCCAAAAACTACATCTACTTTTTGAATGTTGAACAAAACTGGGTAAGGAGATGTATAGATATCCACACGTGCAGATAATGTTAACGAGTATGTATGCCATAATGACTACAATAGGGTCATTCGTTTCATTAGGTGGCACAGTGATGCTCGGTTGATTATTTTAAAGCGTATCGGTCTTGGAGATTATTCCGAAGTGGGGATAATTTGGGGATGGAGATAAATCCAACATAAAATTCTATAACAGATGGAAGTTCTGCTCTTCATTTGCTGAGATCAAGGGAACTAGTATTTCGTTTGCTTTTGATAATGATTTTTGCATAATTTTATGCAGGTGCAATATTATCATTAGCGAAGGAAATTTCACAAAATTGTATCATTAAAAATTAACGTATAATTACACATATAATTGCACAGTTATTATCAGCGGCAAAAACTCCCAAATTTCATGCACCCAAATCTCGACTTTACTGATTAAATTTTGCAAAGAACATTCCTATTAAGCATATTTTAAAAGATTTGGTCAATATCATGGCTAACCTATGCTGTGGATGCATATAAGATTCATAAATGTTAAAATAGTTAAAAATTCCTTCATAATACAGGTTATTTTGTTAGGATGTATTTCGGAAACCATATATCGTATAGGAATTTCGTTTAGTTTAGTTCGTAGAATAGAGCTCTTAAGGTGTTCTTTTGCGTTTAAAAAAGTGTAAATACTTTTTTGCTTTCCTTTTCAGACAGAGGTTTACCTGAAGGTTGTATTTATTTAGTATTGGTAATTTTCTACAGTATACAACTATATTCGCGAGGCCGGCCGATGCCTCGGCATTTACAAATATTGTTTAATGCTTATAGCTGCCAACATCGATTTAATTACTGAAATGGTAATACCTTATAAGCCAAAAGTGAAGCAATACTTTCTTCGTAGTACTCTGTTAATGTATTTTGGAAATTTTATTTAGAGCATACTTAGGGATGTAAGAATTTATGGCATGCGAGCGCATGTAAATATTGGACCGATATTAATCTTAAGTTATTTATAAACTTATAATAGCCGTTTGTCATCGATTAAAAATAAAATATTTTTTATAAAAAATTTCAAAAATCGCAAAAAAAATAAAATTTTTATTTCGACGTTGGGCGTGTCACTGACAATTTTCATTTAATTGTGTTCTACAATAAAATCACTGGTAATGATTTGTAAAGGGTGTTTTTTTAAAAAGCTATAGGAAAGTTTTTCAAAAAATAAACACATAAAATTCAGAAAAATGCATGAAATCTTTATTTGAATCGAT
Source organism: Polietes domitor (assembly GCA_947397865.1). NCBI lineage: Eukaryota > Metazoa > Arthropoda > Insecta > Diptera > Muscidae > Polietes > Polietes domitor. The sequence goes on from OX377620.1 coordinate 29,457,841, forward strand.
AGTACGGTCCATATAATTTAATGTCGGAAGATTATTTCATGCAAATGTTGACCTTGACTGCGCCTCAAATGGTCCATCCGCTTAGTCCAATTTTGGCATTTCCACGTTTTTGAGTAACAGAGGCCCAATTGCTGCGAACGGCGACGAATCGATAATTGATGGTCATCATTAACACTGGCCGATACAGCTGGGATATTTTCTTCTGTTCGCACTCTACGTAAGCGTGTTGGTGGTTTAATGTCCAGCAATGTAAATTTGAAGCGAAATTTAATCACAATAGCCCGAATAGAATAGCCACTTCTGTGGGTCGATTAAACTGACCATAAAATGGAAGTGCGCGATGAACTTTCTTAACAGAGGAAGCATTTTGATAATAAAATTCAATAATTTGCAAGCGTTCTTCGTTTGTAAGACGATTCATGGTTAAATTATAGACCAAACTGAAGATGTTTGACAGTGAAACAAAACACGAAGCGTGCGTCAGCTGTTTAAACCAGTGTTGCCAAAAAGATAATAGCTAAAAAATCACTCTTTTATTATAATAAGACATTTGTGACGTTTTCTCGTTTTAACATACATTGGAGGTAGGCGTGGTTGTGGGCAGATTTAAACAAAAAATTGTTTTCGATCTTATTTGAGGATATAAGGATCCGAGCTCTATTCCTTCTAATTTTTGCCACAGCTTGTATGAAAATATTCCACTGTGCAACGCCTTGACTTACACGTTTTCTAATTATAAATATGAAAAGTTAAATCGAAATAACTAATTACGAATACTCTGTCCAACAATTTTCGGCTCATAGGAATAATTACAATATTTGCCATAGAGACACAAGGGTATTCGAAGGAGCGACACATACATATATGCATTTACTATTGCCTTCGATTTAAGTAGTATTATTGAGGAAATTACAAAAATGTAACCAAAAAGGCACATCGAATACAGAACACCAATCAATAGAAACCATAATTGAATTCATTACGATGAAGCTAAATAACAATCTCCGATATTAAGGACCTCACTTCCAGCACAACTATCGACTATCGTCACGTATATGTTGCTCATTTCGTGTATAAACATTTTACGATACAACTATAATGAAATGGCGGATATGTGGATAAGTGTATTGAAGGCTCTTGGCTTGAGTTACACTGGAGGATTGTTTCACACACTAAATTGTGGTAGTTCAGCTCATATGTGTTGTGTGATTATTGATTGCTAATAAATGTGATTACTTATTTGTTTCTATGTATATACTTATTTGTTCCAAATAATTCAATACGACATAAAGGGAATGGTCGAAATATATTCTCAATGAAACCACATGTGTTCGAACAAATCAAGACTACAAGCTTCCATTGATGGAGAAAACGATAATTGGAAATAATTACTTAGATGATGGTAAAATGTGGTGGGACATTTGTAATGTAACTAAACGAAACGACAATGGTTTGTTTATAATTGTTCCAACACATGGAAAGATTCTATGGTTCCTTATATAGAATGGATTTTGTTGGTACTACAATAATTTAAGTATACCCCAAAATATATATACTATTGAATAGATCGTTAAGGTCGGTGTGACCTTACATTTGAAAATGAAGAGGTTTTATCTATTTTCTTTAATTCTTTAATTAATGTAGAAAACATGTAATATTTAAACATTCGAAATTCGTTGGTAAAATTTGGCTGATTGACTCGTTCCCAAAAACATCAAAATTTTTTATGAAAGACGAATTTAGCTCCTCCTTAATTTTCAGGAATACACGTTTGCAGTTTTATTTGTTTAACACATTATAGAGCCGTGAAATTTTGTAATTAATGTGGTAAGTCGCTAGGAATTTTATTTCTGTATAAACTAATTTGTAGTTTCATCGTTTGTCCATTCTTTCTTAGCCTTATTTGTTTAAATGTACTATCTAGATGTCTACGACATTATTAATTTTAAATATTCATTTTCATAGAATTAAATATGCTTCTTTTGAGCCTATTCTACATTCCATGGAGATTAATAATCTAGATTAAATAGATATAAGAAAACTTTAGATTTATTATACTTTTAAGTTTGGATTCTACTCCAGAGATTTACGAATAAATATAAATTTATAAATGAAATAACTGCAGCTATTATTTGATCGAGTCATGATTTGTGAGTGCTTCCTTAGAATCACTTATATTACTATGGCCACAAACAATTATCTCTATCCTAGGTAATCTATGATCCGGCTTTAGCCTTTCCTTACTTGTTTGGGAGATGCCCATATGTCCATACATTGGTATAACCCAAATGGTTCCCCATTCTGATATATCACATCTCTAGAAACTACATCTTACATTGGATCTTCATAAATTTTTGTAGATCATGATATTTTTCAACTAGGAATACCTACCGTGAATGAGAAATATATAGGCCCATGTTTTGGACCAGGCCCAAAATGTTGTTATAGACCCCCTTCTGAAATGTCTGTCCGATTAATCCTATTACTACTGTATAATTTGTATTAGTCTGTCGTATAATTGGATCAATTACAATATTATTAACCATATTCGCTAAATATTACTAAAGATGAATTTGTAGTAACTGTATAATTTATATGAACTAGATAAAATTGCTCCCATGAAATAACTGGGTTTAGTAATCAAAGCGTGGTACATACGCAGGGAGTGGTGTTGGGTCTTATACTGAGTGATTTTTTTGAGGTTAGGATTTTCATGCATTAGTATTTGACAGATCACGTGGGATTTCAGACATGGTGTCAAAGAGAAAGATGCTCAGTATGCTTTGACATTTCATCATGAATCGTCTTACAAACGAACAACGCTTGCAAATTATTGAATTTTATTATCAAAATGCGTGCTCTGTTAAGAAAGTTCATTGCGCGCTTCCATTTTATGGTTAGTTTAATCGACCCACTGAAGCGGCTATTCGGGCTATTGTGACTAAATTTCGCACCAAATTTACATTGTTGGACATTAAACCACCAACACGCTTACGTAGAGTGCGAACTGAAGAAAATATCGCAGCTGTATCGGCCAGTGTTAATGATGACCACCAATTTTCGATTCGTCGCCGTTCGCACCAATTGGGTCTCTGTTACTCAAAAACGTGGAAATGCCAAAATTGGACTAAGCGGATGGACCACCTAAGACGCAGCCGCGGTCAACATTTAAATGAAATTATCTTCAAAAAGTAAATGTCATGGACCAATCTAACGTTTCAAATAAAGAACCGATGAGATTTTGCAAATTTTATGCGTTTTTTAAAAAAAAAAAGTTATCAAGCTCTTAAAAAATCACCCTTTATAGTCGGCCCCGCCCGACTTTAGCCTTTCCTTACTTGTTAGACCTGTACAGACTTTTGGTTTGTTGTATTTCCATCCTATTCTAATTCCAAAAGTACAAATTTTGAAAATCCCTTATCTATCACGTACATAGTGCAGGATGAGCTAACTTCATGATTATACCCATTTTTGCCGAATTCCATGATTTAAGCTGAGGCCATATGGTTGGTACCATTTTTATCCCTCTGTTCCCATTGTATCCCTTGAAAGTACGAATTTGGAAACCCCATTTATTTTTCGTGTCTTCAGAGGAAGAGGAAGGTATACTTCGAATTGCATGGCTTTAGCTGCGTCGTTTGGTTGGTACAATTTTTATCCCTTTTTTCCATTTAAACTCCAAAAAGTGCGATTTTAAAAATCCATTTATTTTACGTGTCTATGCAAACTGAGGAATGTATACACCGAATTTCATTATTTTAGGTGTAGCCGTTTGGTTGGAACCATTTTTATCCTGTTATTCCCATTTTACCCCTTAATCATTAGAATTTGGGAAAAACACCTTTATATTATAGTATCTACCCAATTAGAGAAATGTACACACCGAATTTTGTGTTTCAAGCTGTTTTCGTTTGATAGGTACCATTTTTATCCCTATTTGCCCCATTTCACCCCCTACGAGTAAGAATCACTTTATGGTCCACGTTTTTGTTATACGGGGAGTTTGTATACCCAATATAAAGTTTGATCAAGCAGACATATTGAAAAGACATGCTAAATACTCTAAAATTGTAGGGGTTATTATGGGTATTTTCAGTCCTTGTGAGGGAAAACATTTTCCCTCTGAACCGATTTCGGGCAGTTACAATCCCAACCGATCTACGACTATAAGACGCATTTATGGAATTTTGGGCGTCCTAGCTCCTTTGTACATTTGGACTATGAAAACCATCACTGCATTAGATTATTTTACAACAATGGAATCAGTGACGTCAAACAATTTTTTTTCATAGAAATATGAGATTTTAACTGTTACCTTGAGAAACCACAAAAAATCAATATAATTTAATTTATTCGAAAAAGAATTTTGGACAAAAATGCAACATAAAAAACTACAAGAGAAGAACAAGATTTTTATAGGTGTTTTTAGAAGCGTTTAGCTCACAGATGGTTTGACCCAGTGACGAAAAATTTTGCAGATCATCATTTAACAATCCAATCTTCATTTCTGTGGGTGATCGAAGCAATTTATTTACGTAACCCATGCTAATATATATAAAGGGTGATTTTTTAGCTATTATATTTTTTGGTAACACTGGTTTAAACAGCTGACGCACGTTTCGTGTTTTGTTTCGTTGTCAAACATCTTCAGTTTGGTCTATAATTTAACCATGAATCGTCTTACAAACGAACAACGAGTCGGTCGAACTTAACGCCCCAGCACTTGTTTAATTTATTATTCTTGTTTCTACTGCATTATTGTAGAAGATACCCAATGAAATTTTACTATAGACGGTGTTTTTTAAATATTTTGTGGCAAACAAATATTTCTCGTACTTTTATCTTCTGTATAAACATAGCATTGGTTTTGTGTGAAACAAATTTGTTACCACATTACACCTTGCCACAATGAAGGTGGCAGAAACTTCTGCATTCAGTACATAGATATAAGAATTGTTTTGAAAGTACTTAAAACAAGTTTTTATGAGCAAACGAAACTTTCTGTGGCTTTTGTCTGGCAGGTGAAATTATTCATTATTTCAATAAAGAGTTTTTGATTGAAACTTTCAACAAAAAATAGACAACCAGGTTATATGTGAAATTATTAATGTGACTTTGAAAACATCGTCTTTTGCTATATTTTAAAATTTTTAAGTACAATGCACTAGGTTAGGGCATTAAGTACTATTTGATGTAACCGATTATCACAAAATCATAACGAAAGAAAGAAAAGTCATCAATATGTTATATTTGCGCCACATAGCGCTCACTTATGAAGGGACTTGTTGCTACATATCTGATTTTGTGTATTTAATATATGCCAACTATATGTATAGGAAAAATATGTCGTATTAGCATATATATTGTATTTTTTTATTACTTGGTCCAACTTTTTAAACGCACATTCGGCAAGTGATTTGTGATTTTCGTTCGTTTGCGAGAATCATTTCCTTATAGAGGCCGGGTTTGATGTTGAAAAGTCGCTGCGAAGCCACTTAAAAAGACTTTTGACATGGTCGAAATCATGATCGTGGTAGTCTGCAGCCAAGTAATAAATGTCACCATTTGTAAATAAATTTGCATTTTATTAAATATAGATGCAAAATGGTCTTGAACCAGAGCAATATTCCAGTTCAAATAAAATATTTATTACAGACAAAACAAATTTAAATGAATACAAAAATTTATAGTTATTTGCAACAATTTATAATCAGGGGCTGACATATTGTAATATACCATCATTATGAGTTTTTTTATATATTTCGATAACAAATATTTAGTATCAATTAAAATGGGCAATTAAATAAACAATTCATTTGAACTAAACTCATTGCGATAGAAGTTTACGACATGCCGTATGAGTGAATTATGCCCCAGATACAGTTGTCATATTCATTCACTTATGTCCAACAACGCGTATGAGTATTATTAACAAATCTGTAAAATAATATTAATCATACTCTCAGGTGGTCGTTTTGAGCAATTTCATATGAAGTGATCACACACACCCACATTATGGCTCTTCTCTCCGATTTTGATGAAATTTTCTAATTACAGTGAACTCTCGATAATGTGAACTAATAAAAACCGCGTTTGTTCACTTTATCGAACTTGTTTACATTTTCAATAGCAGAAGTTTATAGCATAATTTAGGGTTGTTTTGTCTAAGAGTAAAGCCAACACAGAATCTATGCATTATACAAAATAGCATGCAGTTCGGAAGTGCGCGGTGTTCTGCGTTTTCCAGTTCCTTAGAATGGAACAAATGTTGATTTCACAACATTATACCTTTTATCTGATGATGTAATATTCGATCCTTTTTGTAAAAGTTACATAATTTTCCATTCCATGGCACTATAGGACAAATGACCCATTACACTGGCCAAATGTCAAATTTTACACTTTGTTTCTCTACATATTTGATGGCAAAAAAAAAAACTTTTACTAAATTCGTACTTTTCAGATGTAAAATGGAAACAGAGGAATAGAAATGGTACCACCCAAAAGGCTATAGCTATAGTAATAACCTGATATTTGGTAAGTTAAACTTTTTACAGTGTGAACGCTTAACATTTCCATAATTAGGGGTGAAATGGGCAAAAAAGGAAAAAAATTGTACCAGTGAAATGACAATAGCTAGTAAACTCAAATTCTAATCATATGTACGCGGAAAATAAACTGATAATCGAAATTCGTACTTTTAAGAGGGGAAAATTGGAAAAGGGGATAAAATTGGTACCGACTAAATGGATGCAGCTAGAATAAGGGAATTCGGCATGTATATTCCTGTGACTGTATAGAAGTACAAAATCAGGGAAATTTTCGAAGTTTTTACTTTCATGGGGAATCTGGGAGGGAGTGGGTAATAGTGGTACCAATCAAACCGCTGCAGCTACAATAATAAAAAACAGTGTATATTTGGCTCTGGTTGCGTAGACCCGAAATATAGTGTAATATTTCTATACTCGTATTTTTAGGGTCAAAATTAGCAAAAAGGGATACAATTGGTATCTATCAGATAGCTGAAGCTTGATTTATAAAATTTGGCGTGTACATTCCTCTGATTTTGTTGACGCGCAACATAAAATATTTTTTGGAAATTTGTACTTTTTGGGTTAACAAGTAAAAACGGGTTAAGTTCGGCCGGGCCAAACTTTATATACCCCCCACCAAGGATTGCATTTCATAGAGGCTGTCGATTTTCGTAGAAGTGCAGTAATATTACAGGAATATATATATTTTTTGAATATAACCAAAGCAAAACAAATAAAAATATTAAAAATCATTCATCATTCTACCTGTAACCGTTAAGTTGGTACTATTTTTATCCCTCTGTACCCATCCCTTGATAGTACGAATTTGGCAAAAAAAACTGTTATTTTTCGTGTCTACGCAGTCAGAGGAATGTATACTCCGAATTTCATGCGGTCATTTGGCTGGTACTATTTTTATCCACTTTTGTATTTTAACCCCAAAAAGTACGAATTTCGAAAAATCCGTTTATTTTACGTGTCTACGCAATCAGAGGAATGTATACAGCCGAGTCCTGAGACTCTAGCTGCGGTCATTTGGTTGGTACTATTTTTATCTCCTTTTCCCATTTGAACCCCAAAAAGTAAGTATTTCGAAAAATCCTTCTATCTTACGTGTCCACGCAATCAGAGGAATGTATACACCGAATTTCATTATTCTAGGTACAGCCGTTTGGTTGGTACCATTTTTATCCCTCTATTCCCATTTTATCCCTTAAAAGTACGAATTAGGAAAAAATATTTTCATATTATCCTACTCAATTAGAGGACTGTACAGAGCGAATTTCGTGTTTCTAGCTGTTGTCGTTTGATATGTACCATTTTTATCCATTTTTTGCCCCATTTCGCACCCTACGAATAAAAATCGTATTATTGTGCACGTTTTTGTTATTGGGGGAATGCTCATACCTAATATCAAGTAAATACAAGCAGACATATTGCAAAAAATATGCTTAAATACTCTAAAATATTAGGGGTTATTATGGGTTTTTTCAGTCCTTTGAAGGAAAAAAATGTTTCATTTTGGGCCGATTTCGTCCAGTTTCAATCCCAACCGAATTTATGCCAAATTTGGACCTCCTAGCTCCTTTCGTTTAGATGCTAGCGTGCTTTCAACAGACAGACAGACATGGCTAGATCGTCTAAGAATTTTATGACGATCAAGAATACTTTATAGGGTCTCAAGTCGATATTTCAAGGTGTTACAAACGGAATGACAAAGTTAGTATACCCCCATCCTGGAGGTGGAGGGTATAAAAAGAGCTAAAATCATTGAAAAATAAAAGGTTTTATACAAAGTCGTACTTTTAGGGACAAAACGGCTATATGCTATACAGCTGGTACCAAGCAAATGTCTGTTCGAATTTCGAAGGAAAGACTTTCTTTCTTTATTTAATATGTACGGTATTTGTGTACATTTCTTTGAAGATTGTAGTCTTTACAAATAATTATTTTAATTCAAAATTATCATAATGAAACTTCTTTATTTATTTAACACATATCGCTATTAGCAAACAGTAACATTATTATACCCTCTCTGAACAAAGTAGGAGGGTATATATCATTTGGGACAGACAAAAATGTAACGCATTGAAGGAGTAACTTAAAATCCGTTTCACGACTTTTTAAGTTGTTTGTCCGCCTGGCTAGTGTACACGATAGCTTTCGAAAGGAGTTAAGGAATCAATTCAAACTTAGCACATGGTAAGATTTTTCCCAAACTTAATTTAAATTAGAAGATGGGCGAAAATGCTACGCCCCTTTTGGTACTTCCCACACAAATGACACATATTTCCATGTTAAATTAAAAACAATGTGACTTCAACACGGATATTCGGAATCAGCTATATTTTCGTATTTGATAAAGTTTTAATAATCACTTCAAGTACGTCCCACACAATTGCCTCTATCTAGGTAATAGTAAATCATTCATACTTCTATACTGGTGCATAGAATTCACTTTGACTTCATATTTGATCATGTTTTTACAATTATTTACAAATGTGGATGCTGGGTACAATTATGACAAAGTTTTAGTACCTTCCACACACATAATCCGGCGCTAAGTAAAATTGAAGTCCTTCCTTAGACATGTCCTCTGAGAGTGAGGGTATAGTCGGTTTAACTGACTGATACTTACTGAAACTTTACTGCGCTTCTACATGAAGTCGACAACATCTTATCTTTTTTTTTTCACTGAACAAACACTCATGGGATGTCCCCTATAAATGCAGTACATTGCGTTGGTGGAAGGAGTAGTGTTTGTTGACATCTATTTTGAATCTCTGAATGTCGTAATTGGAGGGAAAGATATTTGCCGGAAGTTGATTCCGCCTACGGATAGTACGATTTTATTCTGTAATGTGTGGTGCGGCCGGTTGTCCAATCGACAACAAATGGGTGAGCGTTCCTGGAGAGTCGCGTATCTCTACCGAACGTTCTCACGGGCGGTATAAGATCACGAATTTCCAAAGAACAAACACCATGAAAGTATCGATAGAACAATGACACACAACCAACATTACGAAGGTTTTCAAGGGAGACAATCCAGCAAATCCTGGCTAAGTTGCTCATCCATCGATCGCCTTTTGTTCTCAATTTCTTGGCGACTAGGTCTATGATCGAATGAGTATGAATGACAGAGGTTGCTGTCATCCGCAAATGAGTATATTGGATTCGTAGTCTGATCCAAGAGGTCGTCGATGAAAATAGGAAAAAGGGAGTGGGGAAAGGACAGAGCCCTGTGATACTCCTGCGGTTAGCCTATGCTCGTCGGTTGAGAACCCATCTACAACAACACGTATAGTGCGATCTCTGAGGAAGCTCGATATAAATCGAGAGAAGTCACTACCAACACCAAAAGCGATAAGCTTTGATATGAGTGCGCCGTGCCAAACTCTATCAAAGGCCTTGGAGATATCTAGAGCATCGACCTTACTCTCACCAAGCTGGTGGATGGATCGATTCCACTTTTCGGATAGCAGTGTCATCAGGTCTCCCGTAGATCGATTCCTACGGAAGCCATACTGTCATTAAGCCATACTATCATTAAGTAAGTCATTGGTTTCTAAATACCTCACAAGATGGTGGTTAACCATACACTCCACAACCTTCGAAAGCGCTGAGCAAATCGCGATCGGTCGATAGTTAGCAGGGTTATTAGACTCACCTTTTTTAGGGATGTTCGCAATCTTCCAACGCGCTGGGAAAACCCTTGCACGGTATGCAAGGTTGAAAAGATTACGAAAGGGACTGGCAAGCGTCGAAAAGCACTTACATAGGACAAGTGCTGAAATGCCATCCGGGCCTGGAGATTTATTTATGTCGAGATTTGCGAGAACCCTTTTAACGAGTTCGATAAAGTATCTGATGCATGGAACTTAATACATCGATTACGGGGATTGGTTGATTGCTTTCTGGCAAGGATGAGTTCCTTGTAAACATTTCAGCCAATAGGTTAGCTTTGGCAACAGGGTTTGTGAATATCTGGTCATCTTTAACAAGAGTTGGGATTGATGAGGAGTTATCCTTTACTCTTCTTAAATTACCAAAAGCTCTTACTTCCCCTGGGAGAAGAAAGAACTTTGGCACGAAGACGTTGTTCGTACAGAAACTTTTCACGTCTAAGTACCCTGGTTCTTGTCTGTTTAATCAGTGGTGGCATTTTTATTTGAACGCCATTTCCTGAACGCTTCCTCTTTGGATCTGACAGCAATCTTGCATGTCTGGTTAAACCAACTTTTATTAGATGGTTTATCCGAAATAACTTTTATTGGTATAAATGACTTCATTCCAATCATGATAATATTTTCTATCATTTCAGCCGCATCATCTATATCGCCATTTAGAAAACAAAGTTTCCAATGACGGTAATACTGTGGAATGCAATCCATTGTAGAGGGTATATAAGCTTCAGCCCGGCTGAACCTAAAGACTTTTTACTTGTTATACCCTCCAACACCAGGATGGGGGTATACTATCTTTGTCATTCCGTTTGTAACACCTTGAAATATCGACCTGAGACCCTATAAAGTATATATATTATTGATCGTCATAAAATTCTAAGGCGATCTAGCCATGTCAGTCCTGTTTAAAGCAGAGCTGTTAAGTAATGATTAGTAATCGTAATCATTAGTAATTAGATTACTTTTTTTTTTAAAGTAGAAGTAATGATCACAATACGATTACATTCAGTTTTATACGATTAGTAATTGATTACGGTTACAAGTAATCAAAAAATAATCAGGATTACTTGCGATTACTGAAAAATAATCAAAAATAATCAAAAGTAATCATAAATGAGTTCGACTTCTTTAAAAGATTTTTTTTGATTACTATTGACTATTTTAGATTACTTTTGATTACTTTTGATTTTTTGTGAATACTTTTGATTCTCGCGAAATCGGTATGAGATTCATAGTAGTCTGTTTGCAAAACTTTTGACTTTTCAATATATGGCAGTTTTGATTTGATTATTTTTCAGTAATCGCAAGTAATCCTGATTATTTTGTGATTATTTGTAATCGTAATCAATTAGTAATCAGAAATTGTTGAATAGTGGATTATATAATCATTACGGTTTTTTTAAAAAGTAATGTAATTGATTACTAATCGTAATCGGAATTTAACAGCTCTGGTTTAAAGCACGCTAGCATCTAAACGAATGGAGCTAGGACGTCCAAATTTTCCATAAATGTGTCTTATAGTCATAGATCGGTTGGGATTTTCACTATACGAAATCGTCCCAAAGGGAAAAATTTTTCCCTTTTATTTTAAAGTATTTAATCAAGTTTTTCAATATGTCTGCTTATATTTACTTGATATTAGGTATTCGCATTCCCCTTATAGCAAAAACGTGCTAAAGTGATTATTATTCGTAGGGGCTGAAATGGGACAAAAAGGGATACAAATTGTACCTTTTAAACGACAGCTGCTAGATACACGAAATTTGGTTTATACATTCCTCTAATTGAGTAGATACATAATATGAAATTATTTTTTCCATATTCGTACTTTAAGGGATAAAATGTGAATAGAGGGATACAAATGGTACAAACAAACGGCTGCACCTAGAATAATGAAATTCGGTATTTTCATTCCTCTGATTGCGTAAACACGTAAAATAAACGGATTTTTCGAAATTCGTACATTTTGTGATAAAAATGGAAAAAGGGGATAAAAATAGTACCGACCAAATGACCGCAGCTAGAGTCATGAAATTCGGAGTATACATTCCTATGACTGCGTAGACACGAAAAATAAAAGCTTTTTTCCAAATTCGTACATTCAAGGGATAGAGGGATAAAAGTAGTACCAACTAAACGGCTACAGCTAGAATAATGAAATGTTGTGTGTACATCTCTCTAATTGCATAGACACGAAAAATAATGAGATTTTTTAAGGGGGTCTAAAATGATACCAACCAAACGGTCGCTGCTAGAATCATAGAGTTCGGTGTATACATTCCTCTGACTGCATATACACGCAAAATTAAAAGATTTTTCCAAATTTGTACTTTTTACTTTTACGGCAAAAATTGGTTAAATCATGAAGTTATGTTACTTTGCACTATATATGTGAGATAATGGATTTTCAATATTGTACTTTTGGAATTAAAATAGAATGGATAGTCAACCAACTGTAACACCTACTATCAACCAATATTTATGTTATTTAAGCTTTTTGAAAATATAAATATAAGAATATTTATATTTTGAATTAACTTGAAGTATTATTTCGATATATAAATGTATTGGTATTCTTGCTTTATAAGCGTGGTTTGAAATAATAAAAATATTATATTTATTTACTAGTATTTTGTACCCGGCGTTGCACGGGTTCATTTTTTTCTTTTCCCCTACTTCGTATGCTTTGGAAGATAAAATGAGTAATGTTTGATAGTTTTAAAATATTTTTTGTGTGGGTATATATCCAGGAACCATCCTCTGTTCAGAAGTTAGATACAGTAAGATTTTAGGCGAATCGGTCCACCGGTTTTGGCATCCTATACGCAACATACAGACACACATTGATTTTTATATATGTAAAGGGTGTTTTTTTATTGAGGTATAGAACTTCGAATTGAAATAAAACACAAGAAAATCGTTTTAATGTCCATCAATTTGGCTTTATTGGAAGGATAATTTTATGCCATTAATGTTTAAATATGATTTCGGGCATGAGGCCGCCGCGGCTGGCTCGAATATAGCCAATTCTACAGGTTCAATTTTCAATCACTTTTTCGGGCATATGGGGCCGTATGTTGGCAATAACGCCACGAATGTTGGCTTCCAAGTCCCCTAACGTTTCTGGTTTGTTGGCGTAGACGAGCGACTTCACATATCCCCAAAGAAAATAATCACACGATCTTGGTTAACCGAATTAATTGCTCTGATGGACGATTATTTCGACCATAAAATGGACGCAGCTTGCGGTGAACTTCGCGAACTGAACCATTACTTTCGAAATAAATTTGCACGATTTGCAAGCGTTGTTCTTTTGTCAACCTGCTCATGATGAAATGGCAACCCAAACTAAATATTAATCACTTGACAGCTGACAAAATGGCCTAGAGTTAAAAAAGTGATGCCAACTTAAAGTTCTATACCCCAATATAAAACACCCTTTATATAGATAAAATTATTTTTCCAATATTTGTATTTGTTTTGGTTTGGCTATATTAAAAAATATATATATTTTCCTTTAACATTACTGCACTTCTACGAAAATCGACAGCTTCTGTGGAATGTAATCCATGGTGGAGGATATATAAATTTCGGCCCGGCTGAACTTAACGCCGTTTTTACTTGCTTTTCATTTCGATTTTCCTACTTTTTCAATGGTATGACGAATATTTGTAAAGTTTGCATAAAGAAAACGTGGATGTTAAATAAATAGTTAGTATTCGAACGTTATTCCAAGAAATAATATAAGATTTTCCTTGATTAAGTTTTACGAATTCTCAAAATTCAAAATAAGTCTGAATAAGTGAATTTTATGATATACTATGAGTCATTCCATTTCAAGCAGTACGGCTTTTGACCTCGATAGCAGCGATTTTTTTGAAAGTTTTTGTATGTCTTCTTCTCATAAAATTATGTATTTTTCAAAAAAAAAAAAAGAATATTTTCACGAGTTATGACCAAAATATACTTTTCTCAAAAGGTGTGTAATTGTCTGTAACTCCTGAAATATTTTACCGATTTTTATGTGTTATACCTTGTTTTGAAGGTAATTTTATACTTTGTGTGGCCAATGAAATAATAATAATTTTGATGATTTTTCATTGTATTTCAGGTTGATTTTGTAATAAAATAAAAAAAATAGAAAACAAGTAAGGAAAGGCTAAAGTCGGGCGGGGCCGACTATATAATACCCTACACCACTCCCTGTGTATGTACCTCGCTTTGATTACTAAACCCAAGTATTTCATGGGAGCAATTTTATGTTGTTCATATAAATTATACGGTATGCTATAAATTCATATTTAGTCAAATTTTACGAATATGGTAATTGATCCAATTATCCGACAGACAAATACAAATTATACAGGAGTAATAGGACCGACATTTCAACAGGAGGCCTATAACAACATTCTGGGCCTGGGCCTATATATTTCTCATTCACGGTAGGTATTCCTAGTTGAAAAATATCATGATCTGCAAAATTTGATGAAGATCCGATATAAGATGTAGATTCTAGACCTGTAATAGATCAGAATGGGCCCCATTTGGGTTATACCAAAGTATGGACATATGGGCATCATCCAAGCAATTCTCATTGCAATTCAATTCGGTAAAAAACTGAAATCGGGAAGGATTTTTGCATCCTGTAAACGTATGTGTTTGACAAATAATGTTAAATCGGAAAGGGGGTATATTGAAACCTGGAATGATGTGACCCGCTTTCACCATGTATGTTTATTGGTGAAATATAATATGTAAAGTTTGGCCAAAATCGGTTAAACATTCGGGAGCAACATTTGTATGAGGGCTATATGTTAATCTGAACCGATCTTACCCACTTTCTGCATAGGTGTTTCTAGTTGGATTATAAGATGTTGTGCCAAATTTAAAGAAAATCGGGTACTTTCTAAAGCGGAAAAAGTGAAATAGGGAGCGACATTTGTATGGGGGCTATATCTAAATCTAAACCGATTTCCTCCGAATTCAATACCGATGGTCCTTGGTCAGAAAAAAATAATTTTTGCCAAGTTTCATGACAATCGGACAACAATTACGACAATATCGACTCAGCAGGTGATTCTAAGCCGATCGGTATACTTAAAGGTGGGTCTAGCTCGATTATTTCTTGGTGTTACAAACATTTGGCGCGAAACTAACTTATAATACCCTAGTCCACGAAGTGGTGTAGAGTATAAAGAGAAACCATCATTTCACCACTTTCAAATGCACACAGTCGCTTAAAAATAGACCTAAGCACACTACTTTAAAATTTCAACAAAATGGATTAGTGTAATAATTTCGAAAATCAAAATAAAAGAATAAAAATTGCAAGAACATTAAAAATCTAACCCTGCTATATACAAAAAGTATAATGATACTGGTTATAAATAACCAATAGTTATAGATGCCAGAGTCGACACAAACTGATAGCTATAACCGCCGGTTAGCTGTAACTTTCGGTTAACGGATAGCAATTTTTATTTCAAAGGACCAGTCTACTGTCCGTGGTTGTCTATTTACTCTCTGGTTGCCTCATCAACGCTTCGTTGCACATGGCGGATTTAATTTAGCCAGCATTTGATTTGATTTTGAATTAAAACTACTCCCAAACTAAATTAAAAAAGTTGCGAACAGAAAAACTTTTTGTTGATTTCAACGGCCACAGAGACCATTGGTAAGCATAGAAAGGCATAGGGACAATTCTGTGTTAGCGTTAAATTGTTCGAAAGTAATTTGTTCTGGTTGTTTTTAATAAGGTTTTGAATCCCTGTAAAGGACGGCGATTGACGTTTATTTTGTTTCGATTATTTAAATATCGAAAATTGTCAGTGTGTTTGCAGCAACACCTGCTGCAAAGAAATTTATTATTAAACTTTGCACCATGGTATCGTATTTATTTTAATACAATGCTAAATAATTTAAATGTCAGCACCTCTGGCTTTTATGACACAAACATACTTACAGTTGGAATAGAATTATTAATTAAATTTTCTGATTTTACTAATTTATGTATTAGTTTCAAAAAGACTGTCATGATATTGTTGCAATTAAAATCAAATAATAAAAAATTTAAAATATATCAAGGATCGCCCGCCACATTTTGAATTTTTATACCCTCCACCTCCAGGAAGGAGGTATACTAACTTTGTCATTCCGTTTGTAACACCTTGAAATATCGACCTGAGTATGTATATTCTTTATCGTCATAAATTTCTAAGATGATCTAGCCATGTCCGTCCATCTGTCCGTCTGCTGAAAGCACGCTAGCATCTAAACGAAAGGAGCTAGGACGTCCAATTCTCCCATAAATGCGGCTTATAGTCGTAGATCGGTTTGGATTGAAACTGGGCGAAATCGGCCAAAAGGGAAAATTTTTTTCCTCACAAGGACTAAAAATATATAAGGTTACTTTCTATATATGTTTGTGTGCCACAAAATTTGAAATCAATTTTTGAAAGCTTTTTTCTCAACCAATTTTGCTCAAATTTTGCACACTTAATCATTTTCGATGACAATACAAGGAAATGGAAAAATTTGACCAATTGGACAAAGGGGCGTGGTACCTCCCATACAAACCACAAATTAAAAATCTATTATTTCTGCTCCTGATAACGGTATTTGAACAAAATTTGGTACGTCGGTTTGGTGTGGATTTTTTAAGTGCTGCTGCAAATATGGGCGGGATTGTACAAAGGGGCGTGGTACCTCCCATACAAACCACAAATTAAAAATCTATTATTTCTGCTCCTGATAACGGTATTTGAACAAAATTTGGTACGTCGGTTTGGTGTGCATTTTTTAAGTGCTGCTGCAAATATGAGCGGGAATGGACAAAGGGGCGTGGTACCTCCCATACAAACCACAAATTAAAAATCTATTATTTCTGCTCCTGATAACGGTATTTGAACAAAATTTGGTACGTCGGTTTGGTGTGCATTTTTTAAGTGCTGCTGCAAATATGAGCGGGAATGGACAAAGGGGCGTGGTACCTCCCATACAAACCACAAATTAAAAATCTATTATTTCTGCTCCTGATAACGCAGTAATTTTTCCTTCTACAAAAGATAACTAAAAAAGAATTTCTAGGCCCAATAGAATTCTG
Source organism: Polietes domitor (assembly GCA_947397865.1). Taxonomy (NCBI): domain Eukaryota; kingdom Metazoa; phylum Arthropoda; class Insecta; order Diptera; family Muscidae; genus Polietes; species Polietes domitor. The sequence continues at coordinate 29,475,159 of OX377620.1, forward strand.
CTTGCATAAAGCATGGATTTGAAAATTTTTTTTTTTTGATTTACTAGTTTTCAATATGTCTGTACTTACTTGATATTGGGTATGCGCATTCCTCCTATAACAAAAACTTGCACCATAAAATGATTTTCATTCGTAGGGGGTGAAATGGGACAAAAAGGGATAAAAATGGTACATGTTTATAGACAACAGCTAGAAACACGAAATTTGGGATGTACATTCTTCTATTTCATAATATAAAAGTATAATAATATAAAAGTATTTTTTCCAAATTCGTACTTTTGATAGAGGGATAAAAAATGTACCAAGAATAATGATATTCGGTGTATGCATTCGTCTGATTGCGTAGACACGTAAAATAAACGGATTTTTCGAAATTCGTACTTTTTGGGGTTAAAATGGAAGAGGGGTAAAAATAGTACCAACCAAATGACTAGAGTCATGAAATTCGGAGTACACATTTCTCTGACACCGTAGACATGATAAATAAAAGGTTTTTCCAATTTCGTACCTTCAAGGGATACAATGGGTACAGAGGGATAGAAGTAGTACCATCTAAACGACTACAGCTAGAATAATGAAGTTCGTTGTGTAAATTCCTCTAATTGCGTAGACGTGTGAAATAAAGAGATTTTAGAAAGTTGTACTCTTAAGGGGGTAAAATAGGAAAAAATGGGATAAAAATGGTACGAACAAAATGGACGCAGCTAGAATCATGGAATTCTGTGTATACAGTCCTCTGACACTGCCTAGACACGCTATATAAAAAGATTTTTCCAAATTCATACTTCTTAGTTTTACGGCCAAAATTGTTTCAGTCATGAAGATAGGTTATTTTGTACATAGTGCGTTGAGATAAATGAAAATGTGGTTGGTTATTTCAATTTTAAAATTCTACTTGTTACTCATAATATAATATGATTTATTAGTTTAATTCAATTAAATCCCTTACTTTATGTTCAAAATTGGTTACTTTAAATGACATTTTGCTACCACCAATGTAGCCAACATTTTTTGGCATTCAATTGTTGAAAATAAAGCAATTCACACGCATTGAAACATAAACTTGCATCCATTTTCTATGTTACACTTGGTCGGCTACCACACACAATGGAAACTTGTTCATGACAAAAAAAGTTAAAATGTAGAGGAGCTAAACACATGGTCCTTCAGATTTTTTCTATTCGTTCGTACATTAAAACCTGTCAGCTAGCATGACAGGTCTCTGGTAAAGTAAGGTCTCTGGTAAAGCAGTTTATGTGGCTAGGATTGCGGTTCCTTTTGTTAACTCACTAAACAAAGGAACCGTATTCCTGTCCAACACAAGAAAATTTAAATGGCAAATAACATTGTGATAGAGTTTTCTTTATTAAATAATGGAATTAATCGATAGATTTCGACAGGCAGGAGGAAAAAGCAAGGGATGATTTAAGTCTGACGGGCTCACTGAAAAGGTACAGGTTTGATATTTGGAATTTCCTAACCCACTAAGGACCGCAACATGTTTCTCAATTTTTGGTCCCCAAGGGATCATCCCGATCCCATGATGATCTCATCCTGAAATTTTAAAAGTTTCTGTGGGCTAATTTCTGGCAAATTTTGCAAAAAAACGAAATTACATTATATAAGTATATTCAAGGATAAAAGACATTTTGAACATCCTTGGTCACCTAGATGTAGATATATATGAGTCATTCCATGTCGGGTTTTGACCTCTGATTGTTTTGAAAGTTTGTGTATGTATTCTTTTCATAAAAATATTGTATACGTATTTTTGGAAAAAAAAATAAAATTTTTATTCACGAGTTATGACCAATTCAACAGTGTGTTCATTCAAAAGGTGTGCTCATTTAAATCCTGAAAGACTTTACCATTGTTTTTATACCTTGTGCTTATGAACTAACGAAAAAATTATTATTTTGATTATTTTTCACTGTAATTCCGGTTAATTTGGTAAAAAATAAATCGAAAAAATTCGTAAAATACACACAGTCGCTTAAAAATAGACCTAAGCACACTATTTTAAAATTTCAACATAATGGATTGTTGTAATCATTTCGCTATAACACAACACCTCAATATTTTAAACAAGTAAAAACGGCGTTAAGTTCGGCCGGGCCGAACTTTATATACCCTCCACCATGGATTGCATTCCACAGAGGTTGTCGGTTTTCGTAGAAGTGCAGTAATATTACAGGAAAATATATTTTTTTTATATAGCCAAATCAAAACAAATACAAATATTGAAAAATTAATTTTATAAATAAATATAATATTTTAATTATTTCAAACCACGCTTATAAGGCAATGCTACCAATATGTCAATTCAAAAAATAAATATTCTTATATTTATATTTTCAAAAATATTTTCAAAGCCATAAATATTGGTAGATAGTAGGTGCTACAGTTGGTTGTATTTCCATTCTCTTTGAATTCCAAAAGTACAAATTTTGAAAATCCATTATCAGACGTACATAGTGCAAAATAACTTCATGATTCAACCAATTTTTGCCGTAAAAGAAAAAGTACGAATTTGGAAAAAAAAACTTTTTATTTTGAGTGTCTATGCAGTCAGAGGAATGTATACACCGAATTCCATGATTCCAGCTGTGCCCATTCGGTTGGTACCATTTTTACCCCCTTGACGTTTCAATTAGAATTTTATCATTCTAGCTGTAGTCGTTTAGTTGGTACTATTTTTATCCCTCTGTACTATTGTATCCCTTGAAAATTTCGAAAAATTCGTCTATCTTCCGTGTCTACGCAGTCAGAGGAATGTATACTCCGAATTCCATGACTCTAGCTGCGGTCATTAGATTGGTACTATTTTTATCCCCTTTTTAATTTTAACCCCAAAAAGTACGAATTTTGAAAAATCCGTGTATTTTACTTATCTGTGCAATCAGAGGAATATATACACCGAATTTCATTATTCACCTCGAATAATGAAATTCGGTGTATATATATACAGCCGTTTGGTTGGTACCATTTTTATCCATCTGCTCCTATTTTACCCTTTAAAAGTACGAATTTGGAAAAATTACTTTTATATTATGTATCTACTCAATTAGAGGAATGTACACACCGAATTTCGTGTTTCTAGCTGTTGTCGTTTAATATGTACCATTTTTATCCCTTTTTTGCCCCATTTCACCCCCTACAAATAAGAATCACTTTATGGTGCACGTTTTTGTTATAAGGGGAAGCATGTATAAACCGACATATTCAAAAAACATGCTTAAATACGCTAAAATATTAGGCATTATTATGGGTATTTTTAGTCCTTGTGAGGGAAAAATTTTTTCTTTGAGCCGATTTCGCCCCATTTCAATCCCAACCGATCCACGACTATGAATTTATGGAAATTTGAACGTTCTAGCTCCTTTCGTTTAGATGCTAGCGTGCTTTCAACAGACGGACGGACATGGCTAGATCGTTTTAGAATTTTATGACGATCAAGAATATATATACTTTATAGGGTCTCAGGTCGATATTTAAAGGTGTTACAAACGGAATGACAAAGTTAGCATACCTCCATCCTGGAGGTGGAGGGTATAAAAATGAAAATGAAATTACGTTCAAAACAAGGTATAACACATTAAAATCGGTAAAGTCTTTCAGGAGTTCCAGACGATTGAATGAACACACCTTTTGAAAAAAGTAGTATGTTTTTCACTGTTGAATTGGTCATAACTCGTGAAAAAAAATTTCAAATTTTTTCCGAAAATATGTATACAATATTTTTATGAGAAGAATTCATACACAAACTTTTAAAACAATCGCTGCGATATCGAGGTCAAAAACCAAACCGCTTGACATGGAATGACTCATATAGAAAACTCACATATTCACTTTTTTTAAAACTCGAAATACATAAAACAATTGCCTGTAATGTTATAGTATAGACGATAACTTACTATCCAATTTTTTCAATTTTAATTCCATTCACGTGTTATCTAATTCAATATTGTTTTAAAAATTATTAAAAACTTTCATATCAACCAAGTGGAAAATCTCTCTTCTTTAAATTTCACATTTTCAAATATTTGTGGCATCTGCCACTTCATATTTTAAATAACAAGACACACTTTGATACGTGACAAAATACGTGATTGATTTACAGATAGTCCTATTTTTTCACTTTCATTGATAAAGCCAAATAAGTGGGGTGAGTTTAAAATTATTTAATTTGTGTGGACTCAGCCTAGAGCACATACATCTGAATCGTCAATTGAAAACCAAAAAAGACTTAAAAAATTTCCCATGACGTTGCAGGATATGCACAAAACGCCCAAATTAAAATTGTTTTAATAACAAAAACTATATTTTTTAATAAACACTGTATTTTGAATAAAGTCAAACGAAAGTATTTCTAATTAACAATATAATTTTAATCATAGAAACTAAAGAAAGAAAATGTTTGTTGGATTTTCTTTAAAAATTCTGTATTTTTAGATGAAATGCCCTACAATACCGTCATATTAAACAATTGTAGTCAAATCATTCATAATTATTGAAAAACCATACAATTATAAAAACAAGTAAGGAAAGGCTAAAGTCGGGCGGGGCCGACTATATAATACCCTACACCACTCCCTGCGTATGTACCTCGCTTTGAATACTAAACCCAGGTATTTTATGGGAGCAATTTTATGTAGTTCATACAAATTATATAAATTATATCAATATAATTTATATGCTATAAATTCATCATTAGTCAAATTTAACGAATATGGTAAATAATATGGTAATTGATCCAATTGTCCGACAGACAAATACAAATTATACAGTAGTATACCAAAGTCATACCAAAGTATGGACATATGGGCATCACCCAAACAATTCTCATTGCAATTCAATTCGGTAAAAATTGAAATCGGGAAGGATTTTTGCATCCTGTAAATGTATGTGTTTGACAAAAAATGTTAAATCGGAAAGGACATTTGTATGGGAGTATATTGAAACCAGGAACGATGTGACGCGCTTTCACCATGTCTGTTTATTGGTGAAATATAATATGTAAAATTTGGCCAAAATCGGTTAAACATTCGGGAGCAACATTTGTATGAGGGCTATATCTAAATCTGAACCGATCTTACCCACTTTCAGCATAGGTGTTTCTAGTTCGATTATAAAATGTTGTGCCAGTTTTAAAGAAAATCGGGTACAACATGTGGTTTCTAAAGCGGAAAAGGTGAATTCGGGAGAGACATTTGTATGGAGGCTATATCTAAATCTGAACCGATCTTACCCAATTTTTGCATACGTGTTTCTAGTTCGATTATAAGATGTTCTGCAAAATTTAAAGAAAACCGGGTACAATATGTCGTTTCTAGAACGGAAAATGTCAAATCGGGAGCGACATTTGTATGGGGGCTATATCTAAATCTGAACCGATCTTACCCAATTTTTGTATACGTGTTTCTAGTTCGATTATAAGATGTTGTGCCAATTTTAAAGAAAAACGGGTACAATATGTGGATTTTAGAGCGGAAAAAGTCAAATCAGGAGCGACATTTGTATGGGGGCTATATCTAAATCTGAACCGATCATACCCACTTTCAGCATAGGTGTTTCTAGTTCGATTATAAAATGTTGTGCCAGTTTTAAAGAAAATCGGGTACAACATGTGGTTTCTAAAGCGGAAAAGGTGAATTCGGGAGAGACATTTGTATGGGGCTATATCTAAATCTAAACCGATCTTACCCAATTTTTGCATACGTGTTTCTAGTTGCATTATAAGATGTTCTGCAAAATGTAAAGAAAATCGGGTACAATATGTCTTTTCTAGAGCGGAAAATGTCAAATCGGGAGCGACATTTGTGTGGGGGCTATATCTAAATCTGCACCGATCTTACCCAATTTTTGCATACGTGTTTCTAGTTGGATTATAAGATGTTCTGCAAAATTTAAAGAAAATCGGGTACAATATGTCGTTTCTGGAGCGGAAAAAGTGAATTCGGGAGCGACATTTGTATGGGGGCTATATCTAAATCTGAACCGATCTTACCCAATTTTTGCATACGCGTTTCTAGTTCGATTATAAGATGTTCTGCAAAATTTAAAGAAAATCGGGTACAATATGTCGTTTCTACAGCGGAAAATGTCAAATCGGGAGCGACATTTGTGTGGGGGCTATATCTAAATCTGCACCGATCTTACCCAATTTTTGCATACGTGTTTCTAGTTGGATTATAAGATGTTCTGCAAAATTTAAAGAAAATCGGGTACAATATGTCGTTTCTAGAGCGGAAAAAGTGAATTCGGGAGCGACATTTGTATGGGGGCTATATCTAAATCTGAACCGATCTTACCCAATTTTTGCATACGTGTTTCTAGTTCGATTATAAGATGTTCTGCAAAATTTAAAGAAAATGGGGTACAATATGTCGTTTCTAAAGCGGAAAAAGTGAATTCGGGAGCGACATTTGTATGGGGGCTATATCTAAATCTGAACCGATCTTACCCAATTTTTGCATACGCGTTTCTAGTTCGATTATAAGATGTTCTGCAAAATTTAAAGAAAATCGGGTACAATATGTCGTTTCTAGAGCGGAAAAAGTGAATTCGGGAGCGACATTTGTGTGGGGGCTATATCTAAATCTGCACCGATCTTACCCAATTTTTGCATACGCGTTTCTAGTTCGATTATAAGATGTTCTGCAAAATTTAAAGAAAATCGGGTGCAATATGTCGTTTCTACAGCGGAAAATGTCAAATCGGGAGCGACATTTGTATGGGGGATATATCTAAATCTGAACCGATCTTACCCAATTTTTGCATAGGTATTTCTAGTTAGATTATAAGATGTTGTGCCAATTTTAAAGAAAATCGGGTACAATATGTGGTTTCTAATGTGGAAAATGTCAAATCGGGAGCGACATTTGTATGGGAGCTATATCTAAATCTGAACCGATTTCCTCCAACTTCAATACCGATGGTCCTTGTCCAGAAAAAATAACTTCTGCCAAGTTTCATGACAATCGGACAACAATTGCGACCTGTAGAGTGCGAACAAGCTTAGATGGACAGCAGACGGACGGACGGACAGACGGACAGAGAGACATCGTTAAAACGACTCAGCTGGTGATTCTAAGCCGATCGGTATACTTAAAGGTGGGTCTAGCTCGATTATTTCTTGGTGTTACAAACATTTGGCGCGAAACTAACTTATAATACCCTAGACCACGAAGTGGTGTAGGGTATAACAATATTATTGTGATACATTTTTTATAAACTAAAGTACCATTGGCATATTCATTGACAAAGATAATAAACAAAGTGTACAATCATGTTGAACATTACATGTTCATTTATGAATTACATTGTTTATATACATTGTTGCTTACGAGCATAACGACCACAAGCAACACATCCTTCAACATTATTCTCTGAATCTAATAGACAACTACAGCAACATTTCTAAGTACGCCCAACATTCAACCACGCAGGTGGTGAAAAATACTGAATATACAATTCAAATTCACCAAAGCGTTGGTTTTTGGATGGATGTGTGTTTTCTGTTATTCAATAATATTTGCTAATGTAGCTCAAAGGACACTTGCCAGTTCAAAACGAAGTGTGAAGCTAAACACAACGATTTTGATGAAGGGAATTGCTTTGCGCGATATAATTTGAAGAAAAAATCATAGCACACGCAAGTGGAAGTGCACTGCACTTAAAGTGGAGTGAACAAATGAAAGTCTGAAAATAATTTATGATTATTAACAAAGTAATTTTAAAGAAAATTATAATAAAAAATAGCATAAAATATTCAAAAATTTTCAAAAATCTAAAAGTAAAGTAATATTAGAGGAAATATAATCAAAAATTGAAAAAAAAAATAATAATTAAAATTTTGTTAAAAATAATTACTTAAAATTTTGGATTACAATTACAAAGAGCTTGCGACTTTAACGTCGTAGCCCCAAACCAGCGGTCGCACAGCTTATCCCCTGACCGGGTCCCTCAGTAACAGTGAAAATGTCACCACAACAGTGGAGACGAGTTTCAGCAACACGATATAATTCCTGTTTAGCAGCAGCAACAACAACGATGACCTTGCTGCGCAGACAATGTCTTCAAGCAACATCACCACCCCGTCTCCCAGCAGCGGACGACAAAGCGTTCTGGTGCATTTGAAGTCCCCATTTGGTTGATATTGTGTTGTTGGCCATTGTGCACAACCACAGAATCGTCGGATGCGAATGTGTTCCTCCTATGCCAGTAACGTTGGTGGGACAGCTTTTGCGGCATTTCAGATTCAGTGAATTCTGCTGCCATCGGATACAGTTCTCACAGGGTAAGATAATGAATGAACTCCACGAGAGTATTATGTCTTCGTGCATTTGTTTGTAACACCCAAAAGGAAGGGAGATAGACCCATTGTTAATTATACCGATCGACTTAGAATCACTTTTTAAATCGATTTAGCAATTACCGTCTGTCTGTCCATCTATTCTTTTAATAACGATACAGGTCGCAATTGTAGACAGAACCAAATGAAACTTTGCATAACGAAGTTTTTCGGTACAAGAACGAACGCTATTTAATTTGATCGGTTCAGATTTAGATATATGCCCCATACGAATTTCACTCCCGATTTGACCCTTATTCACTCTAGATACCACATATTTCAACAGATTTTCTTCAAAATTGGCAAAACATCTTATATTTCGACAAGAAACACCTGTGGTAAAAATGTGGTAGATCGGTTCAGATTTATATATAGCTCCCATACAAATTTCGCTCCCGATTTGACTTTTTCTGCTCTAGAAACCACACATTTTAACAGATCCTCTACAAATTAGGCGAACTATCTTATATTTGTTCTATAAACAGTCATGTTGCAAATGGGTTAGATCGGTTCAGATATATATATCGCTCCCACACAAATTTCACTCCCGATTTCACTGTTTCCACTCTATAAACCACACTTGTTAACAGATCTTCTTCAAATCTTTAAAAATAGCTTATATTTCGACTAGAAACACTCGGTGTAAAAATGGGTCAGATCGGTTCAGATTTATATATAACTCCCATACAAATTTCGCTCCCGGATAGACTTTTTCCTTCCCAGAAACCACGACTTTTCACCGAATTTCTTCAAAGTGAGCATAACATGTTATATTTGAACTTATTGTGAAAGTTAGTCACTTTATACCATGTTTGGATATAGCCCCGATACAAATATTCTTTTCGATGTGACAAATCAGACCAGGTCATATTAGACTATGATTATGATTCCTAATTTAGGAAACATACAACATTTTTTTCCGTTTTCACTTTTTTTACCGAGTTGGATTGTATTCGGATAGAAAGTGGAGTGTATGATATAGTCGGTCCCGCCCGACTTTAGCATTTCCTTACTTTTTTCTTTTTTACATCAAACCGAAAATTGTTCAATTGATATAAATAAACATTCTTATTCTACTTATACTACCAGCAAATTACAGGCTGTCTTGTTTAGGTACAAGTTCAGTGCTATATTAGGAAAATTGGGATAATTTGTATGTAAATTTATTTTTTTATTATGAATTGCAATACAAAGTAAATTTATATTCAAATTTTGGGTCCAGGGATTGAGCCAGGGTGACTAAGACCATTGTAGCTAGTTATTGCATCGACAAACTAGAGCTCTGGTGGGAATCGAATCCACAACCCCCACGCTGATAGCCGAGCACGCTACCAACTCGACTACCGTTTGGTAGGTACCATTTCTATCTCTCTGTCCCCATTGTATCGAAAGTACGAATTTGAAAAACCATTTTTACTTCTCGTATCTACGCAATCAGAGGAATGTGTACTACGAATTTTATGACTCTAGCTGTGGTCATTTGGTTTGTAAAATTTTTATCCGATTTCTCCATTTCAACCCCAAAAAGTACGAATTTTGAAAAATCCCTTTATTTTACGTGCCTACGCATTCTCGGTATATACAGAGAATTTCATTATTTTAGGTGCATTACCATTTTACCCCTTAAATTTACAAATGTTGGAAAAATACTTTTATATTATGTATCTACTTAATTAGAGGAATGTACATAGCGAATTTCGTGTTTCTAGCTGTTGTCGTTTGATAAGTACAATTTTTGTCTCTTTTCGCCCCCATTTCACCCCCTATACATAGGAGTTCGCATACCAAATACCAGGCACATATAAGATACGTATTCAGTCGTTGTGAGATCGAGTTGTGGACGTCCTAGCTCATTGCGTTTAGATTCACAAGACGGACATGGATAGATCGTCTTAGAATTGTATGACGATCAATAAAATATATACTTTAAAGGTTCTTAGGTCGATATTTCAAGGTGTTACAGACACAGAAATGTCAAATTTATACCCCCGATCCTATGGGGTATAAAAACAATTTGGGTCTTGTGGGTATTTCGTTAGAGCACGGTAAACAAAAAAATCAAATTAGACATTTTGGCAAAATTTTCGTTTTCGCGAGAAATATGGCTAAAATGATTTGCATGCATGACATTTCTGTTTTGTAATTTTCTCGCGTAATAATACGTAATAATGACCAATGTCGCGAAAAAGCTGCAATTGTTGCAAAAATCCAAAAATAAATGCAATTACATTTATTTCAACTTTGTGTATCTGGGTTTCTGAAACAATTAATTCACAAATCTATATATATAAAAGAGTTGCGTGATTGAGTGACTGACTGACTGATCACTCCCCAGACCAAACGGCTAGAGCCAGAATCATGAAATTTGGTGTGTACATTTCTCTAACAGTGTAGAGGTGTGATAAGACGGGATTTTTCGAAATTCTTACTTTTAAGGGTAAAAATGGATAAAAATGGTACCATCGCAATCACCAAACGGCTGGGCCTAGAATCTTGAAATTTGGTATGTACATTTGTACATTTCCCTTACAGTGAAGAAATCAGATTTGAAGGGAGTTTTTCATAATTCCTTCTTTTAAAGGGTAAAATGGGGTAAAGAGGCATAAAAATTGTACCACCGCAATGACCAAACGGCTGGGACTAGAATCTTGAAATTTGATACTAAAATTCCTCTTATAGCTTCAACGCGCCAAAGAAAATATTTTTCAAAATTCGTACTTTTTGGGGGTGAAATCGGGTAAAAAGGGATAAAAATAGTACCACCGCTTGGCCTGGAATCTTGAAATTTGGTATGGGCATTCCTCTTGTAGCACGAAGATATCCCAAAAAATTGCATTTGCAAAATTCGTACCTTTGGGGGGTCATATGGGACAAAAAGGGACAAAAATTGTACCAACAACATGGCTGAAGCTAGAATCATGAAATTTGGTATGTACATGTATCTTACAGCGAAGAGATCATATTTGAAGCTAGCTTTCCGTAATTCGTACTTTAAAGGGGTAAAATGGTTTAAAGAGGGATACAAATTGTACCACCGCAATGACCAAACGGCTGGGACTAGAATTTTGAAATTTGGTAAAAAATCCCTCTTATAGCTTCAACGCGCCCAAGAAAATATGTTTTAAAATTCGTACTTTTTGGGGGTGAAATCGGGAAAAAGGGATAAAAATACATAAAAATACATAAAAATAACCAATAAAATGGATGGATCTGAAACCATAAAATTCGGTTCAAAATGTTTAGAATCGCAAAATGAAGGAATTTTTCGAAATTTGTACTTTTAAAGGGAAAAGGGGTTAGAAAAGGTGCCAACAACATGGATGATTCGTCTTACAGTGTAGATGAGTAATAACAACGATTTTTCCAATATTTGTACTTTTAACGGATTAAATAGGTTAAAAATTGTACCACCGCCAACGCATATTACTCTTATAACGCGAATACGTACACGAATATATTCTTTAAAAATTTAAACTTTTAGGTGTGAAATTGGGTAAAAACGGATAACAGCGGTACCAATCATGAAATTCGGTTTGTACATGCATAGAAACACAAACTTAATATGTTTTTCGAAATTCGTACCTTTTATATATCATTATGAAACCAACAAAACTGCTGAAACTAGAATCGTGAAATTCGGTGTGTATATTCCTCTGACAGTGTAGACGCGAAACATTAACTGAATTTCAATATTTGTAGTTTTAAGTTGAACTTGGAAAAAAGCTATTAAAATGGATACTGCAATACAATTGGATTGAATCAAATGTGTACTTTAAAGAGGAAGCCCCTTTTTTGGTACCAAACAAAATTGGGCATTTGGGATAAAGATAGTACCAACCAAAGTATTCAGCTAGAATATGAAAAGAAATTCGGCGTGTACATTTCTTCGAGTACATAAATTAATTTTTCGAATTTTGTATGTACAGAAAGAGTTATGTGTGAACATTATAGTCATTATCCCCGGCAAAGTAAAATATAGATACAAAATGTTTATTCCATTTATATGTTCAGATTTCAAGTCACGCACCGGTATAGAAGTTATGGTTTTAATTTTCACTTGGATAGGGACTACAAAAGAAGGGGATAAGCATACATATTTTGTAGGTTTAAAGTGATTATAAAAATATATATAAAATCTCGAATTGCAACTAATTTCAACCATACGTATGGAAGTTATATCAATTTTATTTTGACCAAAGCTTATGTAAATTTGCGTGGAAAGTATGGAATTTATATTAGGTTTAATTTTTTGTACTGGTCGTTTGTTTTGGAATATTGACTATACGTGTGTGGGTACCATAAGTTGTATATTAATTTCCCCCATTCCCGAATTTAAACTATGTTAGGGAAAATAGTACTATATGCAGAGTTTGAATAAATTTTTTAAGTCCCTTCCAGAGTTATACAGCGAGCCAGACGGACGAGAATGGGACTTGGGACATACTTATGGTTTTTACACTTTTTTTATATCACTATCTGTAGTGAGGGTATAATTTTCACAGCTTAAGAAAGAAACGTGCAAATAATTCTCTACTATATATGATTTTTTTGTAGAAAAATTGTTCCCATTTCTTATATAAATTAATTAATCGTATATTAAGAGGTATTAAAATATACCTCTGAATAAGTAGCGATTCTTCAAAAGTTGTGAGCGTTTACAAACGATTTACGCAGAAAGTGATATCCTTACACTAAGGCTATTTCAAAATATAAAAAAACAGTTTGAATACCGGTACAAAATACTGTCAATATCATACTATTTTTCCGCGTACGAAGTAGCGGGTATTTGCTATTATTCCATACAATTATATGCCATATGTGATTTGAACTGGGATATTGTCCTGGCTCAAGACCATTTTGCATCTATATTTAATAGAATGCAAATTTATTTACAAATGGCATGGCGATAATTTATTACTTGGCTGCAGGCTACCACTATCATGATTTCGACCCTTTCAAATGTTCTTTCAAGTGGTTTCGCAGCGACTTTTAAACATCAAACCCGGCCTCTTTAAGGAAATAATTCTCACAAACGAACGAGAAGCACAAGAATAAAGTATATATGCCATCTTACAAGCATCTCATTGAGTTGCATATGTAAGTATGTATGTGTATATGCAGGCATAGTCATCCAGCAATATTTCTGCCGTGCCAACGCTCATTCGATTTAGTTTTTTCGTCTGTATTATTTTTTAGTCTGTAATCAATATTTGATTTGAACTGGGAAATTGTCCTGGTTCATTACCATTCTATACCATCTATATTTAATAGAATGCAAATTCATTTACATATATTTTAGTATTCTCTATATCATAGAAATTAGCGATGGTTTTTCTAAAGGAAATTTTCACATTTGTCGACTTTACAGTCAACAAATTTTCCTATTTCACTTTTATTTTAGCCGTGTTTAGAAAATGTTTAGATTTAATGTATATCCTGCAAACAAACTTTGACCCACTGTAAAAAGAAACTCAGACTAGCTGGACTATAAGTTTATTCTACAAAAAATGGTCTACACAATCAAAAAGTCTTAATTTGTTGGAGTGTGTTATCTTTGAAAACTATACCATAAGTTAACAAAATTGTTTTAAAAGTTTGAATGTGTCACAAAGTGGCAGATCTGACCAATTTATAATCGATTTGTAACAACCGTTTTGTCTTCGGTTACTTCAAGTGGCGGATAAAAACACTTGGCTTGGATTTATTCAAGAAAATACCGAATCAACCATTCTCACAAGTGCCGTCCATTAACAATTATTTTTAATACACGCAGTAATTAAATTTAAACTTTTATTGTTACCGAGCTGTTTATGTGTGTGCACGTGTGTATAAGATCTGTCAAATGTTTTATGTGTATTATTCAAGTAAATAATTCTTAACATTTTATGAATAAAATTAATTAATTCCACCGCCATAAAAATAAAGTCTACATTATTGTTTGCAATTAAATAATGCTAATGTCAATGGATTTTCCACTTCGGATGACTTAAGCAGGAGGCAAGTCGCTTCTTCGTTTCGACATTTTAACAAGAAGCTGTCAGCTTCGTCATGAGTAAAAGGTTGAACGCGGGTAACACGCATATAACGTGTGAATTCTTCCTTATTGTTCGTCAAACAAGCATTTGTTTTCATTGTTCATTAATTTTTTAGGACATTTCAGTGGAAACAAAACATGGGAACCCACTCCTCTAAACCTTTTTTTAGGAAAAGAAATAAACGAAATATAAATATTTGAGATTCAGTAAAGTTTCGCTTGAACGTTACTCAACCTGTAGTAAGTTCAATGGATGAAAATAACAATACAAGCTACAATCATCCTTATCATCAGCAGTAGCAGCAGCATCATCATCAAAGCACTGTGTTCATGGTGAAAAAATATATCTTTTGAATTTGTAAACAGAATGGGTTAAAATACATAAAATTGTCTTCTGTATTACAAATCCATACAAAAAGCTGTACTAATTCGTGATTCATGAAATTCATAATTTAAAAGGTTGACTACAAGGTTCAATCTTTTTCTAAAAAAAATGAAGTTCGGCCAACAGATTCTGGTAGTTTAAGTCTGAAATATTCTACAGTAGGGCTCCCTAAAATAAGAGACAGATTGCAGGGCACAAAGATGTGTCAAAGCATTTACTAGTGAAACATGCAATGAATTTGAAGACATAATTTCACCAGAAGTGATGTATGGATCTAAAATATGTACTCCAGGAAAATAAAATTTAAATTTAAATTATACGAAAGTTGTTGACGAGGGTTTCTACTCTCCAACAACTAAATTAGTTACATTGCATTAAACTGTGTGCCA
Source organism: Polietes domitor (assembly GCA_947397865.1). NCBI lineage: Eukaryota > Metazoa > Arthropoda > Insecta > Diptera > Muscidae > Polietes > Polietes domitor. The sequence goes on from OX377620.1 coordinate 29,490,320, forward strand.
GTCTAAAAACTCTGGGAAGTGATATTATTTTTATGGTAGGTATTGTAAAGAGTGATTTTTTTGAGGTTAGGATTTTCATGCATTAGTATTTGACAGATCACGTGGGATTTCAGACATGGTGTCAAAGAGAAAGATGCTCAGTATGCTTTGACATTTCATCATGAATAGACTTACTAACGAGCAACGCTTGCAAATCATTGAATTTTATTACCAAAATCAGTGTTCGGTTCGAAATTTTTTATCGACAAATTTTGTTCAGCGATGAGGCTCATTTCTGGTTGAATGGCTACGTAAATAAACAAAATTGCCGCATTTGGAGTGAAGAGCAACCAGAAGCCGTTCAAGAACTGCCCATGCATCCCGAAAAATGCACTGTTTGGTGTGGTTTGTACGCTGGTGGAATCATTGGACCGTATTTTTTCAAAGATGCTGTTGGACGCAACGTTACGGTGAATGGCGATCGCTATCGTTCGATGCTAACAAACTTTTTGTTGCCAAAAATGGAAGAACTGAACTTGGTTGACATGTGGTTTCAACAAGATGGCGCTACATGCCACACAGCTCGCGATTCTATGACCATTTTGAGGGAAAACTTCGGAGAACAATTCATCTCAAGAAATGGACCGGTAAGTTGGCCACCAAGATCATGCGATTTGACGCCTTTAGACTATTTTTTGTGGGGCTACGTCAAGTCTAAAGTCTACAGAAATAAGCCAGCAACTATTCCAGCTTTGGAAGACAACATTTCCGAAGAAATTCGGGCTATTCCGGCCGAAATGCTCGAAAAAGTTGCCCAAAAATTGGACTTTCCGAATGGACCACCTAAGACGCAGCCGCGGTCAACATTTAAATGAAATTATCTTCAAAAAGTAAATGTCATGGACCAATCTAACGTTTCAAATAAAGAACCGATGAGATTTTGCAAATTTTATGCGTTTTTTTTTAAAAAAGTTATCAAGCTCTTAAAAAATCACCCTTTATTTGAAATTTGCAAGATATCTCCAAAATCCTGAGTTACAGGTAAAACACCGGTTTTTCGTACCTTTGCACAATTATAAGCCTCTAACATAATTGGTGTCTACAGATTCTACTCTACTCGACAATACATACCAGAAAAATACTATCACTTTCCAGAGATTTCTACTTCATAGAACCGTGTTATACACTTGATACCAAGTAGATCTTAAAAGAATATTATAATTGTTTTCTTAAGAATATAATTGACGCTCCCGTGAGGGTTAACTTGTTCTACATATGAGAAGCAAAAATATTCACTGCTTTTTATACACTCCACGAGAGTATTATGTCTTTGTGCATTTGTTTGTAACATCCAAAACGAAGGGTGATAGACCCATTGTTAATTATACCGATCGGCTTAGAATCACTTTTTGAGTCGATTTAGCAATGTCCGTCTGTTTGTCCATCTATTTTTGTAATCACGATACAGGTAGCAATTGTAGCCAGAACCAAACGAAACTTTGCACAACGAAGTTTTTCGGGACAAGCACGAACGCTATTTGATTTGAAGAAAATTGGTTCAGATTTAGATATAGCCCCATACGAATTTCACTCCCGATTTGACTCTTTTCACTCTAGATACCACATATTTCAACAGATTTTCTTCAAAATTGGAAAAACATCTTATAGTTCAGCTAGAAACACCTGTGGTAAAAATGTGTTAGATCGGTTCAGATTTATATATAGCTCCCATACAAATTCCGTTCCCAATTTGAACGGTTTACCGCTCTAGAATCCACATATTTTAACAGATTTTCTTCGAAATTCGCAAAACACCTTAAATTTCAACTGGAAACACCTGTGGTAAAAATGTGTTATATCAGTTCAGATTTATATATAGCTCCCATACAAATTTTGCTCCCAATTTGAATTTTTCCGCTCTAGAATTTTATTTTATTATTTTAACAGATTTTCTTCAAAATTCGCAAAACACCTTATATTTCAACTGGTAACACCTACTATGAAAATAAGTCAGATCGGTTCAGATTTATATATAGCTCCCATTCAAATTTCGCTCCCAATTTGACTTTTCTAGTCTGCTCTAGAAACCACATATTTTAACAGATCTTCTTCAAGTCTTGCAAAATATCTTATATTTCAACTAGAAACACCCACGGTGAAAATGGGTCACATCGGTTCATATTTACATATAGCTCTCATACAAATTTCGTTCCCCCAAAAACCGCGCATTTTCAGAGAATTTCAACTGGAAGAACTTATTATGAAAGTTAGTCACTTCATTCCATGTTTGGATATAGCCCCGAAACAAATATTATTCTCGATTTGACAAATTGGACCAGGTCATATTAACCTGTCATTAGGAAACATACAAAATGTTTCCCCGTTTTCACTTTTTTACTGAATTGAATTGTATTCCGATAGAAAGTGGAGTGTATCATATAGTCGGCCCCGCCCCACTTGAGCCTATCCTTACTTGTTTAATTTGGAACTACTGTGTCTGATACGCATCAACACAAGAACACCAAACATCATATTTTCAAACTGGTTTTGACGGAGACCATCAAATTCGTCACAAATTCGTTAAACTTCCATTTGCAATCCACTGCTGCTGGTAAAAGCATAGGGAAAAGGCAATAAACGAAATGGTACAGTGGATGCATTTCAAAGCAATTCAGTAATTTAAAATTTCACTGTGTCATTTATCGGGTTCACTGTTTCACAATATATTCATTTTCTCAAATGCACACACTGATCAAATAAGAATCCCAAGTCTACTTAGCTATATACATCCGGTTACCAGTTCCTGTATTCGTATCCCTTTGCAACAAATGATTGTTAAGAACGCTATTTAATTTGATGGACACACTATGCGACAAGAAATATCAACAACAAATAACAGGTAATCACAATGCCGACATTTTCAATTTTTGGTTTTCATTTTTCATTTTTGGTTTTACAGCCAACCAAATTATCCTACTTTAATCTTATGCACAATATAGTTCTGACAAAAAGAATTCTCGCAGACATTAACTGACAACACTTCTTTCGCTTACTTTATTGCTCGACCAAAGCCCTACCACACTCCACTTCTTGCGTACATTCCAGGTTTTGATAACTAAACCCAGGTTGTTTGTGGGTGATTTTATGTTGTTCAAATAAATTATACAATATACCATAAATTAATCTTTAGTCCAATTTAAAGAATATGGTAAAATTTATGAAAATTTTTGCATTATATTACAAATACATATGATGGGCACATACTCAAACAAAGTCGGATTGATCTCATCTCATTGTAGCTGCTCCTAGTTAATAATATAACAATTATTTTAATCCAGATTAGCTGTAATAAGAGTGATATCAACAAATCGGAAGGGTCTAGCTCGATTATTTCTTGATTTTACAAACATTTGGTATAAAACTAATTTATAACACCCTATTCCACTAAGTGGTGTAGGGTATAAAAAATATGATTTTTAGTTTCTATACAAATTGCGTTTAAAAAACATTCAAAAAGATAAAAAATAAAGAACGAAGAACATCGTTTTTTATTTGTATTTATATAGCTCCCTTGCCTTCATCTGGCAGTCAAATAAAGTGAAAATCCAATTGCCTATTTATCTGAAGAGATTCGCTGCAGTCTTTGGATGTTCCTAAATTTAGGGTCACCATGGTAGATGATGACAGTCTGTCTGATTATTCGAGTTGTGTTAAAGCCAGTATTTTGCATAACATTGCGGCAAAACAATTTCTTGGTTTCTCTTCTTGGTAAACGCTGCATGTTTTGTAGGGTATCCAATTGTTCGTACTTTTTGATTATTCGATTTATCTTTTTTTGGAAATACAAAATTTCTAATTAACCGAATAAAGTCGACAGCTCTTATTCGAATATTCGATTAATCGAATAAAATTTCCTGTTAATTATTTAGATTTTTATAGGAATATATAACACATATTCAAGTTTCATTATTTTATTTGAAAAATCTATTGGATTTAAAGCGATTCTTTTGCTTTGTTGTAATAAAGTTCGATTTCGAAAAAAACTCTTTCACTTACTGTTGAAGTCGGAGCAATAGAAAGAAGAGAATGTAATTAAGTTTTTAAGTTATTTTTTCGATTTATCTAAATATAAAAAATCACCTTGTATGTCATTTGATTCCACTTTTCGTTTTTTGCTGGAATTTGTACTATTTTTATTGTTTCGTTCAGTTCGGACAAAAGACTAATTTCAGCGAGAATATTTTCTCTTTCAGTGACATGATATTCTGAAAGGTTTTCAATTCCAAATAGACTATTGTAGACTGAGCTAGCAAAGCAAGACTTCATTAAAAATTGAATGATGCCTTCCAAACTTTGGTAGATATAACCATTTGTGCAATTATTTATACTTTCCAAAATGCTCAAAAAATGTTTGGTTTGAATATCCCATTATTTAGTACGGATTAATCGAATTATTCGTTATTCGAAAATCGGCCAATTCTGATTATTCGAACAAATATTTGATACAAATTAATTGAATAAAATATAATCGGTTGGATATCCTAGCGTTTTGTATTCAATACCTAAAATTTTGATGTGAAGAGAGGTGTAGCATATAATATAAGTGACACTGGTATAGTCTATATTTTCCTTAATTTTATTCTTTTAGTGAACAAATCACAAACTAAAATATTACACTCATAAGAATTTAAGATTATTTTCAAATACCCCTCTGTGTGGTGGGAAATAACCTTAAAGCGAGCAAAACAAGTACAAATGCTTCCGTCAGCTTATACTTGTAATAATTTTAAGCAAATCATTACAGACATTTTCAAAATGTTACTTCCATGTATCAGAATGATGATGATTTGCGTTGTTCTAACAAATTCCCTCGCGGGCACATCCTAAAATACATATACATATGAACATGCAAGCCTTTAAACCTTCTCCTCGTATGCATACCAACACTCCGACGAGAGTTTGCAGTTTCAATGTCAAATAAAAGAATATTTTATTACGGTTTTACTCTTGAAATAAATAATGCGTGTTTCGCCTGCAAAACCTTGCAGAGTTTCCCCCAAAAAAATAAACCCTAGCGTAAGTGCATATTATGTGCAATAAAAACGAATGTTGACAATACGGTTCGCAAATATTTGGTAGGGGCTAATGCGAGCGGTAGTGCTACTAAGATTGAAAGTGTTTCTGCTCAATTAAATTGTGGGACCGAAATTAAATGTCAAGGGGCAACAAATTTAATAAGTCTTTTGTAAATTAAACAAAGTTATTTGTCTGTTTGTATATCCTGCATGTGGGAGTTCATTAATTATATTCTGCATAGTTGTTATGTGTCATTTAATTATAGAATGAACATGAATGTACTGTCAAATAGTTTCATTTTTTAAAATTAAATGCTGGATATAATACATTTTAATTTATATGCATGTATGGTTGGCCCAAACACGTAGGGCATATCAAACTTTTAATTATACATTAGCGCACACGACTCTATTGGAAGTAAATGTCACCATGCCATTTGTAAATAAATTTGCACTCTATTAAATATAGATGCAAAATGGTCTTGAGCCAGGACAATATCCCAGTTCAAATCAAATATTAAAATATCATATTGGAAATTACATGGAGAAGAAAATAGTTGAATTGGTTGTTTGCATGTAAAAAGTTTCAGTTGTTACAAACATTTTATATACAAATAATTGTTGGCAAATATAAATACGCTTTCACAAATGTTTAAGGATGTGAGATGGTGTAGATTTTTATGGAACAAATACATATGAGTTATCTATGGCATTTCTTATTCAGAAAATGTGCTAAATAATTAAAATTAAAGATTATGCTTTTGGGATGAATATTTTAATTTTTTAGAACAAAGAAGATAATGTAGTGGTCCATATACATATATGCTACACGATTTGCTAAAGTAGATTTTCTAGAACAAATTTCAAAATACGCAACTTTTAAGACAGGACGGTGACAAACAAATAGTAAAAAATACCCTATTAATAATATAAAACCTTTATGTCTGTATGTTTGTATCTTCCACAATTACGCATAAACGGCGATTTTGCTAAAACGGTGATAAAGATAGGAGTGGAGAGAGATATAGGCTATAGCATTTAAAAAGGTATATGTGGGAACGTTGCAAAAGTGGTCACGAGAAAAATATTTTTTGGATTTTCGTTTTGAGTACGACGTCAAAGGTGTAATTGAGAGCTAAAAGTTTTAAAATTTCTGATCACGGCAAAGAAAAAACAAAGGCTGAATTGATGGGCTGATGAGAACGAACGATTTCATTCCTGAACTTGGATTTTCGTTTTGTGAGGTGAGGGGATGATGGGATGTTGAGACTTGAGTGTGAAAATTGATACATATGTATATTAGGCTGGGTCGCTTTCCATACACACGGAAAAACAAGTTCCAGTCACCCCACGAAAATAATGTTTGCATTGTTTAATAATGATTTGTAAAATATTTCGTTACTAGATCATGCCATCTGTGAGTTAAACGCTGCTGAAAATAACCCTAAAAATCATGTTTTCCGGTGTATTTTTTTGTGTTACATTTTTTCCCATTTTTTTCTGAAATAATAGACCCTTGAAAGCACTTTAAACTACTATTTAATTGAAGAAAATCGGTTCAGATTTAGATATAACCCCCATACGAATTTCACTCCCGATTTGACCCTTTTCACTCTATCAAAACATCTTATAGTTCAACTAGAAACACCTGTTGTAAAAATGTGCTAGATCGGTTCAGATTTATATATAGCTCCCATACAAATTTCGTTCCCAATTTGAATTTTTCCGCATTAGAATCCACATATTTTAACATATTTTCTTCAAAAGTCGCAAAACACTTTAAATTTCAACTGGAAACACTTGTGGTAAAAATGTGTTAGATCGGTTCAGATTTATATATAGCTCCCATACAAATTTCGCTCCCAATTTGAATTTTTCCGCTCCAGAATCCACATACTTTAACAGATTTTTTTCAAAATTGGCAAAACAACTTATATTTAAACTAGGAACACCTATGGTGAAAATGGGTCACATAGGTTCAGATTTACATATAGCTCTCATACAAATTTCGTTCCACCAGAAACCGCGTATTTTCAGAGAATTTCTTAAAATTGAACATAACACGTTATACTTCAACTAGAAGAACTTATAGTGAAAGTTAGTCACTTCATTCCATGTTTGGATATAGCCCCGAAATAAATATTATTCTCGATTTGACAAATTGGACAAGGTCATATTAGCCTGTGATTAGGAAACATACAAAAAATTTTCCCGTTTTCACTTTTTTACTGAATTGAATTGTATTCCGATAGAAAGTTGAGTGTATCATATAGTCGGCCACGCCCGACTTTAGCCTTTCCTTACTTGTTTGTTGTTACAAACATTTGGCGCGAAACTAACTTATAATACCCTAGTCAACGAAGTGGTGTAGGGTATAAAAATTAAACGGGGAAAACATGATTTTTAGAGGTGTTCAGGAGCGTTTAGCTCACAGATGGCTTGACCCAGTGAGGAAATATTTTGTAGATCATCGTTAAACAATCCAATCTTCATTTCTGGGAGGTGACCGCTGAAATTTATTTTCGTAACCCATCGTAATATATATAATGGTGCTATTCATAGAAAATCGTGCGTTTGAGATCAGACTTTTCGTTTACTGACTACCTATAATTAATTAATTTTTCACTTGTCTTTGGACAAATCATCCACACAAACTTGATATATACATATCAAAACTAAAATATAATATTTTGCCTAAGGTTTTTAAACACAAATAAGTAAATTAGCGTACCACGTCACCATCAAGGTTGCCTGATAAAGTTGTTCCTTATATCCAAAATTGTCATGAAATATCCCCAATGATCGCCAAATATAAAAAAGTTGTTTTATTTCAAATAACACAGTGCAACACGAAAAAAAATAACCATATACGGACACCGCTACATGATAAAAGACCAAAAAAAAAAAGACCCGTGTTTTTTTGTTTCCCCCAAAGTCATGCACTTTTTTTTTTATGGGCCCCCAGAGATTTGAGGCCTCGGTGTAATTTTTGGAAAAAAGTGATCATATTCTCAGGCTCATATCTTGCAAACCGTTCGGAATTTTGATTTACTCTCTGAGGCAAAGTTCTAGCTCTTGTCATAAAGAACAAAAATTGTGAACATATAAAATCAAAAAAACTTCATCTTCAAGGTCAAAATCGCAAAAAACTTAAAAAAATTCGATTTTTTTTAACCTTTTTTCCCCTGTTCAGGTCCATAGGTAGCAAACCGCTGAAAATTCAGGGAAACAATCAACTACAAAAATGTACCTAAGATCTCAATAAACAACTTTCTAGAACATATGAACTTCCTAGGAATTATTCTTAACACCGTTTAGGTAGCGCTTAGGTAGCCGCAAAATTGAAAAATTTCCCAAAAATTTCACTGTGCAACATTTTTGAAGTCATTTCAAAATAACCATATACGGACACCGCTACATGATAAAAGACCAAAAAAAAAAAGACCCGTGTTTTTTTCCCCCAAAGTCATGCACTTTTTTTTATGGGCCCCCAGAGATTTGAGGCCTCGGTGTAATTTTTGGAAAAAAGTGATCATATTCTCAGGCTCATATCTTGCAAACCGTTCGGAATTTTGATTTACTCTCTGAGGCAAAGTTCTAGCTCTTGTCATAAAGAACAAAAATTGTGAACATATAAAATCAAAAAAACTTCACCTTCAAGGTCAAAATCGCAAAAAACTTAAAAAAATTCGATTTTTTTTAACCTTTTTTCCCCTGTTCAGGTCCATATGTAGCAAACCGTTGAAAATTCAGGGAAACAATCAACTACAATTTTTGTTCTTTGTGACAAGAGCTAGAACTTTGCCTCAGAGAGTAAATCAAAATTCCGGTTTGCAAGATATGAGCCTGAGAATATGATCACTTTTTTCCAAAAATTACACCGAGGCCTCAAATCTCTGGGGGCCCATAAAAAAAAGTGCATGACTTTGGGGGAAACAAAAAAACACGGGTCTTTTTTTTTTGGTCTTTTATCATGTAGCGGTGTCCGTATATGGTTATTTTGAAATGACTTCAAAAATGTTGCACAGTGTAATTCGACGGAAACAAATTATGAAAAACTTGTTGATTCGTTAATAAACAGGTAATATTTTGATTGGCCTTTGTTGTGAACACACTCCTTAATTAAATTTGCAGAAACGAAATAGAGATCATTTTTTTGTAAGTACGTTTTCAATTTAAATAAGTGATACTAAACTTAAGTCAAACACTTTATACAAATTCAATAAATTTATTTAATAGTTATTATTATTTAATTATAAATTTTAGTAAATTTTTACATGGATTTTTTTAAAACCAAAAATTATTTCCTGTAAAAATAACTATAACAAACGATAGTAAATTATGAGAAAAATAAGAATTGTTTTTTTTCAGACACGACAGAGGCCCACAGGTATGTGGCTAGGGATGGATTTTTTGAATGTATGTAAGTTACATTGAAGTTGGAGTATAATCTTCAGTCACCAGAAAATAAAAATAAATAAAGACTAATATTGAATTTCGTTTGTACACTATATGTGTATTGTGTCGGGTGATGTCTTGTTGGATGAAAGCGAATGTTTATATGAATTTGAAGCCTCGATTATTTAATTTTTATTGGTAGCATTAAATAATTTATTACAAATCCTTTTCAATACTTCATTTTTGTCGATGTAATTTTAATACTTTTGTTAAAATTTCTTTTCTGATTTAAAACCAGCACATCATTCTGAAAGCACATCATCTATCATCCAAGAGGAAATCAATGTATACGCTGTTAAACCGTCCCGTTTGATCACTATCACTATGAGAACGTAAAACAGCATTTTTGGACCAGAGTAGCGACCTGATAATTCTGAAAGAGCATGTTGAGTAGATCATTTTTGTTGAATAAACTTAAACCCACCAGACCAGCTGAACTATAAGTTTATACTGCAAAAATGGTCTACTCAACATAATTACATGGTCTGTTCCAATTAAAAAGTCTTAATTTCTTGGAAAGCGTTTTTTAATCTCTTTGATCATCTAGTATACCAGGGCAAATTATACACACGAGGATTGGCCAAGGGGATATTACAAAAATGTGTCTAGCCGTTGAAGAAGACTTTCACTGTTGAATTATATTTTCTATTAAATAAAAATATTTAAAAATATATGACAATAACAAATACAGACATTTTTAGCGTATTTTTGAATGGTCACACATAAGTTAATCCTTGTTTAATAAAGGAGACACAACAATATGACTGGCTACATAAACCTTCGTCCTCAAAATATGCAAAATTTCAAACTTACAGAGTTTTTCAGATGTTTGCAATACCAAAAACGCTCACCAATTTTTCATCGAAATCAAAAGACACTCGCAAACTTCACATTGAATTCTTTTAAAAATAACGAAGAGGGTGGTCGATTTAACCCACTAAAACTTTTTTACTTGTTTTTGTATTTTAAATCAATACATATACTATAGTGAGTAAATTGATATTAATAAGCCTCCCTTTTTTATATCCCAACTTACACCCCCGTCATGTCGTTCTCAACTCTTTAAACACACATAAGATTCTAAATAAAACCATTTATTTCCTTCAATGCTGTGTGATTCGGAAACTCAAATGTGGTATTCATTTATTATGATACCACTAAACTCACAAGGAAGAAATCCAAAACCACACTGACGAACACATAGGCTCACAAGAATATATATAAATACTTACAGCATATAAATACATATATGTGTACATACATATGTACTTGAATGTTCAAGTTAAAAGATACACATAAGAAATACATTATTAAAGAGGGAAAGTTTCCCAAGGAAGAGAGATGTGGAGCAATATTGTGAATAAATGTAAAATGTCTATAAGAGGGACATTCAATGCAAAAAACGACATATGGATAGCTTCCAGAAGAAATTTAACCTTCTTAAATTTAAATTTCCAGAAGAAATTTATCCAATTTATATACCCTTCGACAAAGGATGTCATTCCGTATCTCTCGTGTATTTACTTCAGAACATAAAATGGAAATGTCTTAGATTTTGTGACCATTAAAATATATATACTTTATATTCACAATGATCAGAAAATCTAAGATATTTCGACTACTAAAAATATTAAAACTATTTTTTCGTGTACGATAACCAGTTTTGTCCCTTGTCCTACATTTGAAATATAAATTTAGATTGTATTTAAATTAATTTAAATAATATAATAAATAAATGTATGAAGAATTAATAAGAAATTATTGAAATTTGTAACTTCCACATCTGTGGAATATTTTCCAATTAAGCAAATCTACCACCTTTCGTTGGGATATTTCCCACATACGGCATGTGTGTGAGCCTGTGTGTAACTGAAGACGAAAATGACACGCACAAATAAGTAAGTGGCACGAGGCAGAAAATAGTGTTGTTGTAACCAACGAGCCGCTGGTGTTGTAACATGTGCAGACTAGTCATGTGGAGGAAACGACACCAGCCTCTTCACCAGCAACTTAAGGGCCTTTCAGCCTCGCTCCTTCTCCTCTCTCAGTTTACTTATGTTATAATTTTGTTTGGGATCGCATTTCCTTTCTTGTTCAGGCTTATTTCCCAACCATCAACCGTAAGGATTTTTTCCATATCATCAAGCATTTACGAATATCAAGAAGATGAGGCCACATATCAGTATAAATTTTTATGTTTTGTCCCCTTTTCCATCATCATCAAAAATCAAACGAGAGAGAAATACATTTGTTACAGATTTATATCCGACACATGATTATGACATATGGTTGCCATAATAATTTTTTAAAGCACTTTTTTTCCTTAAGGATTCTCGGAATGGTTTTAAAGACTTGAGACAGATTTTCTTTAGCATTTGAAATGAATTTAGTTGCCATTATTCAGCTCGTGTGCCTTTCAAGTAATCCAGCCACGTCAAGTCACTTTAATGGCTGATTTAAGAATAAGTGCTGTCAAACAACAACACAATAAATCCTGGAGCCTCGTGGTTTTGTCAGTCAACACCCTTGAAATGTGATTACAATGGACCACCCTGACTAGCCGAGTGCCCTTGAAAGAGCGGTTTTTGGGAATTTTAACAACGGAGAAGGTGGACACTTGGAGATAAAATACATTAACATTTTTTCCTAGCATACGAATAATACATACATTTTTAAAATACAACACGAAAGCTCGCCTTTTTGTGGCAACAAGAATTATTATAAAAGATAACGCGAACTTACACTTTGCCTTTTACAACACGAAGAGATGATAGGGTCTTTGCAAACTTAACTTGAATTTGGTTTTTATTGCATTAATAGCAACTCCATTATTAAAACAAGTAAAAATTGCACTAAGTTCGGCCAGGCCTAATCTTAAGGAAAGGCTAAAGACGGTGGGGCCGACTATATGATACCATCCACTTTCTAATTAACAATTAAATTCGGGTAAAAATGTGGAACCCTTATTTGTTTCCTAATATGAACTTAAAATTAAAAAATATGCAAAGAATTAATTTCTATTACTTTTGGATTTTATGTGAAAAATTATAAAATTGTCTCATTTTCTATTTTCCCTTTTTCGTTGGAATCGCTATTTATAGTCTCTCGATTTTGTATCCTTTTCCGCAAGAAGAATAAATGAATGTAAATCAATCGTCTTGCGTTTGCATTTAATTATATCACATTTGTATAACATATACCATGGGTTGGAGCGGAGATTGAACGATCACAAATCGATCAAATCTGGCACGTTATTATCAAATTATTGTCATATGAAAGCTTTTTTCGGTAAACCATGTTTTAGGGACTTTATGAACAAATAGATTGTTCAAAATTATTTTTTTATTCTTAAATTCAAATTTATTTTCCACATGTCGTATAGCAAATTAAAAAGGAGGTGTTTTGACGGAAAACTATTTTTGTGTTCCAGAAACTGACATTTTTTAGTTATGGAAAGAGAGTTGCCAGTTTAGTGGATTTAGCCCCAAATTGGAGATTTTTATTCATACACGGGGAATTATTTTTTGGTTTAGGATTTGTTGGGTATTGATTATTTTAATATTATTTATTTGACTTGTGGATTGTTTCGATGTGTCAACCTGATGTGACAATAATTAGTAAATAAACATTTACTTATTGAAAGCCGTAGAATTGTTGTCAGGAATTCACAAAAAATCACTTATAGCTTACGAAATCGAACTAAAATGACGTTATTTATACGAAATACTAGAATTTTTTATAGCCATTTGTTTGTAACACTCAAAAGGAAACGAGATAGAGCCATCGTTTATTATACCGATCGACTTAGAATTACTTTCTTAGTCGATTTAGCGATGTCCGTCCTTCAGTCTGTCCATCTATTCTTGTAATCATGGTCCATGTCGCAATTGTTATTATAACTATATGAAACTTTGCACAACGCAGTTTTATGGGATAAGGACGAACGCTATTTAATTTGAAGCAAATCGGTTCAGAGTTATAAATAGCTCCCATACAAATGTCTCTTCTGATTTGACTCTTTCCGCTATAGAAACCACAAAATGTTACATATTTTCTTCAAATTTGGCAAAACAGCTTATATTTTAACTAAAAACAGCTCTTGTAAAAATAGGATAGTTCGGTTCAGATTTATATATACCTCCCAAATGTCTTCTCCGATTTGACTCTTTCCGCTCTAGAAACCACAAACTTTGACAGATGAGTTCAGATATATATATATATATATATATATATATATATATATATATATATATATATATATATATATATATATAGCTCCAATACAAATTTCGCTACTGAATTGATTATTTCCTCTCTAGAAATAGCATATTTGAACAGATTAGAAGACAATAGGCACATCAGCTACTGTTTCAAATATAAATAACTAAGCGAAAGTGGCTCACATCGGATTATATATAGCTCCCGATTTGATTATTTCCGTTCTAGAATCCACATATTTAACACTCCATAAAATTTTGGAAAATCATCTAATATTTCAAATAGAAAACCTTTGCTAGACATGGGTTTGATCGATTCAGATTTGTATATAGCTCCCATACATAGTTATTGTTCAAGTTTTCTTACAAATACAGATAGAAGTACGGAATTTGTAGTATATTCTCCTCTTATAGCTGCATCGTATATCACCCCGTTCAAATGTAATTACCCTTTTTATATCCTACACCATAGGGTATAACGACTAAGTGTAGGGTATCATATAGTCGGCCATGCCCGACTTTAACCTTCCATTCTTGTTAATTTTAGTTTAGCTTGTGTTAGTAAGCGTCAAACAAAACTTGAATGTTAAATCTTCAAGCACCATAATTACTTTACAACGATACAATATGTCACAAAGGAAATAACCCTACATTTGTACGTATAATATTCGAGGGAGGGACAGGCCTTAGACATTACCCTAACCTCTGGCAAATCGTATCATGCTATAAATGACGGGACTATATGAAGTCACTTTCTGACCACAACTGAATACTGTTCTACTGTTTCTGATCCATCACATCGAATGATAGTGTCAATAAGTTGAATATATGTTAAAAGTTGTAATGAGACGATCCTACTGGTAATTTTGAAAGAAAAAATCATAAAATTTTTATGAAATTACTCATTTTATATTATCTGGGTAACTAGCAAGAGTAAGCGGAATATATGGCTTTCGAGAGAAAATTAATTCTTTATTAACGTATTTTATCGCAACTTAATATCCGGGCTTAATGAAAAACTAATATTACGATAAAACTGAATTGGAAGATTTTGAAGTATTTGAAATATTAAATAAATTATGATAACATTAGAAACATTCAATGCATTTATAAGCAACGAAACTTTTGTAGGGAATTTCTTGGGGACGACAAATCATTTTGGGAGGTTTAGGGGATTTATGGGATTCAAAAATATAATTTGGGGATCCGACCGAGAAAAAACTGATAACGCTGTTGCAAATATTAAGAATAGGTGGAGGTCCAGATGGCGTATACTTAACATTAAAATATTCGGATGTTGCTTATACGTCATTGTACGGCGATAATGAAATTTCATAAATATGATTTGAATTGCGATATTAGAATGTAATATCTTATTTACAATGAAACGCTTGTAAGATGATTAACTGATACTTGCAGTGTTAGTTGTGGTTCTCATTCGTTTGGGAGAATCATTGTGTCGCAGCGAGCCCTATTGAAGAAGGTCGTCATGGAACAGATTTCTCTATGTCATTTCTAAATAAATTTGCATTCTATAAAATATAGATGCAAAATATTAGTCCAATTTTTCTAAATATTTTATTTAAAATATACAAATAATATGATAAGTTTGATTACTAAAAATGGATTTGCTATTGCGAACAGTGGGAAAAGTGGTATGATAAATACGTCTCAATCTATCCAAGCACACATCAGATTTTGAAGATCAGTGTTTGGGAAAAATTTAACAATTTTCCATCAGAAGATTTTAGTACGATCTTATTTTATTTTCTTGTGCCTTTTATGATGTTATCGCCATGTGGTATAATGAAATGAAGAAGGAGTTAAAGAATCTGAGAATAAAAATGTATTGTTGACTATCATTACCTAGTCACTTTTGCCTCAGATTAAATTCTTCTTTGTAAAATAATAGTGCTCGTGAATATCTACGAACATTATACTTACATTTTATTCCAGAGATATTACAAACAAATATATCTTTAGGCGTGTACTACAATTTATTTCAGAGATATTACAAAAAATGTATATATATATTAAGGCGAATTTGCTTTCGACTTTAAAATGATTTAAATTAAACAAGTGAAAATGGCGTTAAGTTCGGCCGAGCCGAACTTTATATACCCTCCACCATGGATTGCATTCCACAGTGGCTGTCGTTTTAGTCCTCTCATGCCCGAATTTTTTTCTTAATGAATATATAAAACTTACTATGTTTTTTGATGAGGTATGGGTCTAAATATGATTTCTATAGAGTCTTGGGGTTCTAATTCATACAGGACATGAGTAACAGGGTGTTTCTTAAAATCTTTATACTGCAGATATCGGTTAAACAAAAAAATGTTTTTAAATGGTTTCCTCATTCCAAAAATCTTTAGTGTTCGAATCTTTCTTGTACTCGAAGAAATCCGATAAAAATAAGAAGAATTTCTAAACAATATCGAATTACAAGAAACTCAAACAATTGAAATTTGAGACTTCAATTTTGTTTTCACCACCCTACGCAAACCCACGTTAACGAATTTGTTGGTTCCCTTTTTAATATTCCTTGTTACATATGTAAAAAAAAATAAAAATTATTAATTTTGCAAAATATGTGATTTTAAAGATTTTATAGGACAAACTCGCAATGTTGCCTATTGGCAACAATGGGCATGAGAGGGTTAAGTAGAAGTGCAGTAATATTACAGGATAATATAATTTTTTTTAATATAGCCAACCCAAAACAAATATTGAAAGAAATGATTTTATAAATAAATATATATAATATAAATTATATAAGGCAAGGCTACCAGTACATTTACATTTCAAAATAATACTTCCATTAAATTCAAAAAATAAATATTCTTATATTTATATTTTCAAAAACCTTAAGCTTGGTTGTATTTCCATTTTGTTTCAATTATCTCACGTATATAGTGTAAAATATCCAATCTTCATGATTCAACCATTTTTTGCCGTAAAAGTAAAAAGTTCGAATATGAAAAAATCTATATATGTCTCTATGAATGTATACACCGAATGCTATGGTGCTAGGTCAATTTGGTTGGTACCATTTTTATCCCATTTTTCCTATGTTTACCCCCTTAAGAGTATGACTTTCTAAAATCTCTTTATTTTACGTGTCTACGCAATTAAAGGGATGTACACTCTGAACTACATCATTTTAGCTGTAGTCGTTCAGGTGTTTAGTTGGTACTATTTGTATCCCTCTGTACCCATTGTATCCTTTGAAAGTACGAATTTGGAAAAAAAAACTTTAATTTTTTGTATACTCCGAATTATGACTCTAGCAGCGGTCATTTGGTTGGGACTATTTTAATCCCCTTTTTCCATTTTAACCCCAAAAAGTACAAATTTCGAAAACTCTCTTTAAGATGTCTGCGCAATCAGAAGAATGTATACACCGAAGTTCATTGTTATAGATGCAGCCGTTTGGTTGGTACCATTTTTATCCCTCTATTCCTTAAAAGTAAGAATTTGGAAAAAATACTTTTATATTACGTATCTACTGAATTAGAGGAATGTACACACCGAATTTCGTGTTTCTAGCTGTTTTCGTTTAATATGTACCACTTTTATCCCTTTTTGCCCCATTTCACCCCCTAGGAATAAAAATCTCTATATGATACCCGCAACCGCATTACAATTGAATTGGGGGGAAAAAGTGAAATCGGGAACGATTTTTGTACTTGTGCCAATTTTTGTTAGGATCGGACAATATTTGCGTATATGTTGCAAATTGATTACAAGAATAGATGGACGGACGGACAGACAGACGGACATTGCTAAATCGATTCAAAAAGTGATTTGAAGTTGATCGGTATAATTTAAAATGGGTCTATCTTGCTTCCTTTTTATGTTAGAAAGAAATGCAAAAGGACATAATACCCTAATGAAGTGTAAAAATATATATGGACTCAAACAGCCAAAATGGTGGTACAAATATTTGAGGTACTTTCGACAAATTTTAGTAATTGAATTTAAATACACATAAACTGTAAATTTTTAGGTCTCAGATACAAAATTTTTATTTTATTTATATTTTTTATATTGCATAGTGTGGTCTATCGAGATATTTGATTAGATCCCCGATATCTTGTTAATGTCGCGTGGGCCATATTTTCTTTCACTTCGTTGTCGCGACTATGTAGCTACATTCGAATTACAGCTTCATTCCATGAGCATGCTTTCCACTTGACAAATGCACAGAGGAATGTTCCTTCTATTGTATCTAAAAAGGAATCTGTCATGTGGTTTTGGTTACATTCAAGCCATACTAGTCAGAATATTCCACAAATGTTCAAGTATAACCACTTGAAATAAATTAAAATTTATATAACCCAGATATCCGATGGTAGAGTACAACAAGCCACTGATTCTATTCTAATGCACACACACATTGCGCCTATTGCGCACAAACGCCTCTGTGTCTTCCATCAGGCACAATCTTCCTCATTTTGTAATTGCTTATGAATACATAGCACGTACTAAATTGCATGATAAGAAGCCCATAGGCCATACTAACACACCAGCCTATATGGGTAGGACTTGTAATCGACTTCGCAAGGAAGACGGATCATTGCAACTTATTAGGCCAACTTAGGTCATGTAATTTTATCGATGTGTCACATTATCCCACTGAATCATGTGCTATTAATGGCCTTTACCTTGAGGTGTGGGAAATAACCAAAATATCCTATTACTCATGCACCCGCGCACATCTACATACATTTCCTGAAGATCTACGATTTTCCCATTATATTTCGCCCCTGAAGTGAGTTTATTCTTGACATTTTTATGACTTTTTTATGTGATGAGTTTTTTTGAGTCTTGGGCCTTCTTCTTCTATTTCATTCATGTGAATTTATAGCCACAAAATCTGTGCTAAAAGAGAATGCGAAATAAACAAAAAAGATGCAAGTACATTTTTTTGCTTTAGAATTCTGGAAGACCTTTTCTGGGACAATAATGATGTCATTATGCACAATATTTTATTAAGGCTGCTCCCTTTTGTTAAGTATGCGATAATAAATTCTTCAATTTATTTGTGTTTTTTGAAAATTAAGAATCATTTCCGCAAGAACTGTTTGTAAAAGAAAACCCCTTGGAAATCGCATTAGTGTGGGTAGTATATGTATGAAGAGCAGAAGATGTAAAACTTTGAACAATTTGTAATTTCCCAGGAAAACTGCAATTATTGTAAAAGGGCACCATTCCATTAATTCATTCTTGTCCACGAAAATAAAGAATAATTACACTTGTAAATAAGTATGAAATTGTTTGGATATTTTTGCAAAATCCAACGGATCCAACTGGTTTTTTGCATGTATCCAATGTACTCAGTCGCAAAAAAAGCTGCAGTTGTTGCATAAATCCAAAATTCGCAATTGCATTTATTTCAAATTTCTCTATCTGGGTTTAAGAAACTTTGCTGTCAAAAAATATTCCCTGTTTGGCCAGCAGGCCAAAAAATATTTTGATACTCTCTATATGGTAAAAAGTTAAGCGGGCATAGGGTTAGTATTTGTATGAGGTGATAACAGCAGCGAAAAAACAAATACGGCAACAACAGAATACAGGTAATTTTTTGAATGGTGAGCCGTACTGTAAAAGCAAAATATATGTGATTTGGCAGTTTCGATTACAATCGACCTGTTATTTATGTGCCATACTATTGTTTTATCACAAACCAAGGCATCACTGATAATCCAATATTTTAATCAACGTATTTGGCAAAAGTGATTTTTAGACATTTGATTGACGATATTAAAATGTTCGCCATATTAAGTATCGTCTCTTAGAAACATATATTAACATTCAGTTAAAAATTGCCCTCCTTAAGCATTAATTCACAACCATGTACCTGTCGTACATTATTTTAAATTGCTTTTTGAGAATCGAACTAAGGAAAACTTAAGGTAAACCCAAAAGCATTTACCGCAACTCCATATCCACTTGCTAATATTTGGAATTATTTCTGGAAAAACTAGACTTCGAAATGATTATAGTTCAACACTCCTTGAACACTAAGTCGAAGGAGAACGTGATACTATAATTTAAAACAAGCAAGGCTAAAGTCGGGCGGGCCCGACTATATAATACCCTACACTACTCCCAGCGTATATACCTTGCTTTAGTTACTAAACCCAGGTGTTTCAAGGCAGCAATTTTATGTAGTTCATATAAATTATACAGTTACTATAAATTCATCTTTAGTCAAATTTAACAAAAATGGTAATTAATAAAATTTTCCAGAAGATATAGTAAAGTAAATATAAAATGATCTGGAAAAATTGATCAAGATCCAATGACAAATACAGATAATACAACGGTAATATGATGAATCGGTCGGACATTTGAAATCATGTGCGAAATCATGGGTCTATATAGTTCTCCTTCACGGTAGGTAAACGTATTTGAAATATGTCATGATCTGCTAAATTTGATCAAGATCCGATGTAAGATGTAGTTTCTAGAGCTGTAATAGTGTAGAATGGGGCCCATATGGGTTATACCGAAGTATGGAATATAACAATACTTGGGGCCTGTGTCAAAACATGGGCCTATATAGTTTTCCTTCACTGTAGTTACTCCTAGTTGAAATATATCATGAGCTGCCAAATTTGACCCAGATCCAATGTAAGTGTAGTTTCTATAGCTGTAATAGAGTTGAATGGGTCCCCATTTGGGGTATTCCAAAGTATGGAGACATATACTTGACTTTCATAGTATGTATTCTTAGTTGAAATATAATATAATCTGCAAAATTTGAAAAACTTTCGATGTAAAATGTGGGTCCTAGAGGGGTAATAATAAAGATGGGGCCCATTTGTAAGGGCGCTACGTTTAAATAGTGAGCCCTTATAGATCACTTTCAAAGTATGTATTCTTTATTGAAATATAACATGACTGCAAAATTTTATTACGATCCAATGTAAGATGTGGTTTTAGAGCGATAATATTGTAAACTAGGGGCCCATTTGTATGGGGCTATACCAAAACATTGACCTAAATAACTGGCTTTCAAATGGGTGTTTCTAGTCTAAATGTAAAATTATGTGCGAAATTTGATCAAGATCCGATGAAAAATGTACATGAAAATTTTTTCAGAATAAGAAAATGAAAAACTAACAAGTAAGAAGGCGTTAAGTTCGGCCGGGCCGAATCTTATATACCTCCACCACGGAGTGCATTCCACAGTATTACCAGCAGATTAAAGGACGTCGACTTTACATAGAAGCACAGTACCATATTACGAAAATTGTGATATTTTTATGCACTTTACTATATTTGTTTACTATTTCAAACTATAATGTATACTTATGCGCACTGTTTAAAATCGACTACTATATATAAATAAAATGCTGAAATTGTGAAAGTGAACATGCCTAAATATTAGGCGATTGTCAGTCGCCATTAGAAAGAAGCATTTTCAGATAGAGACAAAGTGATAAGAAAATATAAATTTTAAAGATATCTCCATTCTCCGCCCAAATGTACAAATTTCGAAAAACCCTTTTTCGAGTCTTCATAGTCAGAATGTATACAACGAATATCATGATTTCAACTTCAGCGGTTTGTTTGGTCCCATTTTTATCCCTATTTTTAATTATATCCCTTAAATGTACGAATTTTGAAAAATTCGTCTATTTTACGTGTTTATGCAATTAGAGGGATGTACAAACCGAATTTCATGATTCTAGCTGTTGTTGTATATTTGGTACCATATTTTATCCCTTTTTGTCCCATTTCGCCCACTAAAACTTTTATTTTCTTTGTGGTTCTTCCAAGCTACAAGAGGAATGTCCGCAACAAATTTTAACTGTATGAAAATAAGAAATTTAATTAATATGCCAAGGCTATCAATATTTGTATACTATATATATAATCGACTAGCTGAACCCCACCCGCTTAGACAGGCATAAAAACAAATTGTAAAATTAAAATCAGGTTTCATATTGATATTATCGTGGTTTGTGATATATACGTTCCAATTTTCAGCCTTCTAGCTAAAAAAACACTTTTTTCCCGTGGTCAGTAATATATCCGTTCCAATTTTCAGCCTTCTAGCTTAAAAAACAATATAGCCACGCCCACTGAACGAAAATCCAAATTTCGGCATC
The DNA here is from genome assembly GCA_947397865.1 of Polietes domitor. Lineage (NCBI taxonomy): Eukaryota > Metazoa > Arthropoda > Insecta > Diptera > Muscidae > Polietes > Polietes domitor. The sequence continues at coordinate 29,512,172 of OX377620.1, forward strand.
AAATTGATCTTTCTCGTGGTCAGTAATATATAAGCACCAATTTTCAGCCTACTACCTCTCAAAAACACTTTTGCCACGCCCAATGCGCCCACAAAACGAAAATCCAAATTTCCGCATCAACTTGATCTTTCTCCTGGTCAGTAATATATATGTACCAATTTTCAGCCATCTAGCTCTCAAAAACACTTTTGCCACGCCCACTCCGCCCACAAAATGAAAATCCAAATTTCGGCATCATATTTATCATTCTCGTGGTCAGTAATATATATGTACCAATTTTCAGCCTTCTAGCTCTCAAAAACACTATTGCCACGCCCCCTCCGCCCACAGAGCAAATTTTTAAAAATTATATAGCCTATAGTTCCTTCCAGACCTACATCTATCTGTACTGAAAATTTCAACAACATCGGTTCAGCCGTTTACACGTGATTGCGGAACAAACAAAGAGACAGACAGACTTACACTAAGGTTTTATAATATTAATAGGGATATAATACTTCAATTCATACAGTAAATATAAGGGAGCAATCATAAATACCCTAAATATTGGGGGATAGAGAGTGTATTTTCAGATACAGTCGTTTGGTTGGTTGTATTTCCATCCTATTTTAATTTCAAAAGTATAAATCTTGATAGTACCTTATCTCTCACGTACGCAGTATAAGACAACTTCATGATTCTAAAATTTTTTGTCGTAAAAGCAACAAAATAAAGTACGAATTTAAAAAAAAAAATATTTTACGTGGCTATGCAGTCAGAGGAATGTATACACCAAATTCCATAATTCTATCAGCGGCCATTTTGTTGGTACCATTTTTATCCCCTTTTTCCAATTCTGCCCCCTCAAGAGTACGACTAAAATCTCTTTATTTTAAGTATATACACAATTAGAGGGATGTACACTAGAGCGTACCAGGTTACAAGTAAAAAAAAAAAGTTCGCCGTACACCTTCGAATATGAAGTATTATTGAAAGGTAGTTTCAAAAAAATTTTTTTTATTTTTTTATGCCGAACGTAGGGGTCGCGCTTTTACATTTTTCTATATAACTTCTGCATTTATAAACGGATTTTAAAGTGTGATACATCGATGTTTTTGTCCGATTTTTTTGTCTTTGAAGTCATTGAGCTCAAACGTGATTCATGATTTTATGCGAGCTTTAATTTTCGATTATTAGAGTGGTACATTAGGGTAGTAGCAACTGAGAAATGATGGGTAAGTACCAGAAGGGGGTGCTTGAGCTCAATGACTTCAAAGACAAAAAAATCGGCCTCGTCGAGACAAAAACATCGATGTATCACACTTTAAAATCCGTTTATAAATACAAGTTATATAGAAAAATGTAAAAGCGCGACCCCTACGTTCGGCATAAAAAAATAAAAATTTTTTTTTTGAAACTACCTTTCAATAATACTTCATATTCGAAGGTGTACGGCGAACTTTTTTTTTGAGGTACGCCCTAATGTACACACTGAATTTCATCATTCTAGCTGTATTCGTTTAGTTGGTACTATTTTTATCCCCTGTAGCCATTGTATCCCTTGAAAGTACGAATTTGGAAAAAACGTTTTATTTTTCGTGTCTACGCAGTCAGAGGAATGTATACTCCGAATTTCATGATTCTAGCTGCTGTCATTTGGTAGGTACTATTTTTATCCCCTTTTTCCAATTTACAACCTAAAAGTACGAATTTCGAAAAAAATCTTTTATTTTATGTGTCTACGCAATCAGAAGAATATATACACCGAAGGAATGTATACGCCAAATTTCGTGTTTCTATCTGTTGTCGTTTGATAGGTACCATTTTTATCCCTTTTTGTCCCATTTCGCCCATTACAAATAAAAATCACTCTATGGTGCTCTTTTATGTTATAAAGGGAATGCGAATTGCAAATATCAAGTGAATACAGGCTAATATGTTCAAAAAACATACTGAAATACTCTAAATATTAGGGGTATTTTCAGTCCTTGTGAGGGAAAAAATTTTCCCTCTGGGCCGATTTCGTCCACTTTCAATCCCAACCGATCTACAACCATAAGACACATTTAGGAAAAATTTGAACATCCTAGCTCATTTCGTTCGGCCGCTATCGTGCTTTCAACAGACAGACGGACATGGCTATATCGTTTTAGAATTTTACCACGACCCAGAATATATATACTTTATGGGGTCTCTGATGAATATTTCAAGGTGTTACAAACGGAATGACAAAGTGAATATACCCCTATCCTGGAGGTGGAGGGTATAAAAATGCCAATTAACTCAATTTATACTACAGATTCAGACGTAATATGGACTGTCGGATTGTGTTATAGCCTTTTGAAGTTTTGCTATTTATATATCTTAGGCTAAATATATTCAATTAAATGTTGTACATATTGATTTTCTCCATTGGATTATATATAAAATAAATAAGAGAACATTTTTTTTTTTCAAAATAGCCCAACTTCAAAAGGCTATTACTTAACAACCACCTTTTGTGATTTTGGCATACTGGTAGTCAATATTTATTTTATGACCCAAAAATTGTTGCTCAGTGTTTACGAAAATAAATTAGAGTCAACAATATGATATAATTTTTACATTTAGATTTTATAATATTATATAATTTTAAGTAGTTATTTTAATACTACCACTACAACTACAACATAGAGAGTCCATATATATTTGTTTGTAGTATCCAAGTAGAAATGAGATGATAGAGCTATTTTATGTACGTCAAAACCATTTATTCTATTAAACAGTATATACAAAAGAGTTGATACTATTTGAAACCACTGTACAACGTCTTAAACTTAGCACTTAAATTAGCATGGACATTTTTCCTGGAAATAAAGTGATATTAATCTTTTCGAATATTGCATTATCCTCTTTTCAGTATCAAACTATGTGTGTCACTGACTTCCCTACCAGTTATTGTTAGGAAATCCGAATTTTAGACAAACCATCTCTCTTTCTTGGAAAACAATTTACTTCATTTCAACAATGTCCTGGCATTTAAACAGATGGAAAACCGAAATGTTCACCACAAAGTCATAAATTACAGCAAAACCAAAATATTTGCCATCGTATCAAAACCAAAACCGAAGAGAGCAAACATGACAATAAATCATGGAAACTAAATCAACAGTTTTATGTTTAAGTACACACATGAATCGTCCGGATAAATATTTGCCAACTAGTAATTTAATGAACCACAATATGTATTGGGGGAAGTGAAGGGGCATATATGATACATTCGAATGGATTCATTTTAAATTTTCGACATGAACCACACACACTTTAGGCATTATTATGTGTGGTTGAATAATAAAATCTTATCAAAGGATCCTTATGATGCTGCCATATTTATGGAATGGAATTCGAAAATTAAAATATATGATGGCAGTGAGCTGCAAAGTGGGATGGGGTTTTATAACACATTGTTATATGGTATATTAATGTACACAAAACATAAGTTGCCATATTGTTATAATTGCAAATAATCTAAAGGAAATGTGTTACCATTCAATATTTTTATGGACTTATGGTCAAATATCATCATTCTCCGTGACAATAAAGTTCACTTTGCCAACAATATATTTATTTATTCATAAGTCTTATGGACTAGCAAAACTTGAAAATATATTACATCTAATCTTTATTATTAAGTTACACTATCCAAAAAATTAAGACTTTTCGAATGTTCTTTTTGAAATATCATTTAGTGTTTTTCTGGAAAAAATAAGGGTCAAATTGAAATATTACAGGAAAATATATTTTTTTAATATAGTCAAACCAAAACAAATATTGAAAAAATAATTTTATGAATAAATATAATATTTTAATTATTTCAAACAACGCTTATATGGCAAGGCTACCAAAACGTCAATTCAAAAAATAAATATTCGTATATTTATATTTTCAAAAAGCTTCAATACCATAAATATTTGTAGATAGTGGATGCTGCAGTTGGTTGTATTTCCATTCTATTTTAATTCCAAAAGTACAAATTTTGAAAATCCATTATCAGACGTACATAGTGCAATATAACCTAACTTCATGATTCAATCAATTTTTGCCGTAACAGAAAAAGTACGAATTTGGGAAAAAAAAACTTTTTATTTTGCGTGTCTACGCAATCAGAGGAATGTATACACCGAATTCCATGATTCCAGCTGCGCCCATTTGGTTGGTACCATTTTTACCCCCTTGACGTTTCACGCAATTAGAATTTACTCAATCTAGCTGTAGTCGTTTAGTTGGTACTATTTTTATCCCTCTGTACCATTGTATCCCTTGAAAGTACGAATTTCGAAAAAATGCGTCTATTTTCCGTGCCTACGCAGTCAGAGGAATGAATATTCCGAATTTCATGACTCTAGCTGCAGTCATTTGATTGGTACTATTTTTATCCCCTTTTTTAATTTTAACACCAAAAAGTACGAATTTCGAAAAATCTGTTTATTTTAAGTGTCTGTCAATCAGAGGAATGTATACACCGAATTTCATTATTCTAGATGTAGCCGTTTGGTTGGTACCATTTTTATCCTTCCGTACCCATTATATCCCTTGAAAGTACGAATTTGGAAAAAAAAACCTTTTATTTTTCATGTCATCGTAGTCAAAGAAATGTTTACTCCGAATTTCATGACTCTAGCTGGGGTCATTTGATTGGTACTATTGTTATCCCCATTTTTCATTTTAACCCCAAAAAGTACGAATTTTGAAAAATCCGTGTATTTTACTTCTCTATGCAGTCTAAGGAATGTATACACCGAATTTCATTATTCTAGGTACATCCGTTTGGTTGGTACTATTTTTATCCCTCTATTCCCATTTTACCCCTTAAAAGTACTAATTTGGAAAAAATACTTTTATATTATGTATCTACTCAATTAGAGGAATGTACACACCGAATTTCGAGTTTCTAGCTGTTGTCGTTTAATAAGTACCAGTTTTATCTCTTTTTTGTCCCATTTCACCCCTTACAAATAAGAATCACTTTATGGTGCACGTTTTTGCTATAAGGGTAATGCGCATACCAAATATCAAGCAAATATAAACAGGCATATTCAAAAAACATGCTTAAATACTAGGGATTATTATGGGTATTTTTAGGCCTTGTGAGGGAAAATTGTTTCCCTTAGGGCCGATTTCGCCCCATTTCAATCCCAACCGATCTACGACTATAAGACGCATTTATAAAAAATTTGAAAGTTCCTTTCGTTTAGATGCTGCGTGCTTTCAACAGACGGACGGACGGACATGGCTAGATCGTCTTAGAATTTTATGACGATCAAGAATATATATACTTTATGGGGTCTCAGGTCGATATTTCAAGGTGTTACAAACGGAATGACAAAGTTAGTATAGCCCCATCCTGGAGGTGGAGGGTATAAAAAATGATCTATTCAACATGCCCTTTCAGCACTATTGGGTCGCTCCTCTGTTCCAAAAATGCTGTTAGACAGTGTTATTATTGTTAGTATTGTAAATATACAAATTTGAAATATTTCTACAAAATAATCAATAAAATATTTTATGATAAAATTCCAATAATCCAGGAAAATTTAAAAGTTTCTTCCCTTGAATACTCGTCCATTTTTTTTTTTTCGAGAATTCCCTAATTCTAACTTTCATTTGCATCTCTTTTGTGTTACTTCTTTCTACATTTCACTTTCCTATCTAAGTTTAGCTATTTCGTTTGAAATATTTTAATATTTGCAATATGATTATAGGAATATCCGTTAAAGGAAGTAAAAAAGTAATTTAACATGTTAAAGTTTTCGTAAAACGTTCTCGTCTGAGAGGAACAAATACTTGAATAACCTTTCGATAAATAATTTTGCATCGAGGATCATCAAGTCCACAAAGCACAGATGGTGGAAAGTATTTAAATTATATTTAATTAAATTGTCATTAAAGAGATGCTGATTTATTTCAAAAAACGAAACAATAGTTATTGTATCTTCGGCACATCCTACTGTACGGATATGTGCTTATGCATATGCAAATCTGTAAGTAAATGTTTCTGTGTTTCAATTAGGAAAAGAATATTAAAAAAACAAATAAACTTATTCATTGCAAATTGATTAAATTCACTAATAATTCATGACAGATTCATAACGTATTCATGAGATATTTGCTTTCTGTTTTTATTCAATTCGAACGCAAATGAACGCATGACAAATTCCAAATGAATATATTTTAATAGTTTTGCGAAATTGAATATGCATTTTTAGAGCGATATTGCAGGTACAAGGATAAAATTAATTCTATGAATAGTTCAACTTGTCATTAGGATTAACTAAACCACAAAGGCAGTTAGTTACATATATTCCACTGAATTCCACAAATCCCCAAATTACAGGCCTTGTACACAAAAAGGTATGGTACGGTGCAACGTGGCGAATGACTAATGCTCAATGGCAATTTAAATAACACTACTACGCTCAGGGGTAAAGTAGTTAGTCAAGTACTTCCTATATTGACTTTTGGATTAGTTTTGTATACCCTCCACTAGGGTATTATGTCTTTGTGCATTTGTTTGTAACACCCAAAAAGGAAACGCGTTAGACCATCGTTTATTATATATAGATCGGCTTAGAATCACTTTCTGAGTCGATTTAGTAATGTCCAACAGTCCGTCTCTGATTCAGATCAGGGTTTGCATTTCCCGCGGGAAAAATCCTGGGAATTTGCATATTTTCAGTTTCCCGTATCCCGGGAAATTTGTACGGGATTCCCGCGAGAATTCAGCAGCAAGTTTTACCAATAAAATCCTTATAGAGGCCGGGTTCTGTCCCATTCAAAAAGTTTTAATTTGTAGGACAGTGTAACCATTTTCAATATTTGCAAAATTATTTGAATTATATTATTATTGAAACACGTATGAAATATTTTTAAAATAATACATACTCAAACTTTGGAAGCAATCAAAACTAGTTAAAAAGCATACTGTTTGGCATATAAAATATCTTATATTTAATTTCGACAAATATTTAATCAAAACCCAATATTTTATTGTGTTAAATCTTACCGAATACCTATAAAAGCTGCACTGCAATGCAACAACTTAAAAATAAGCTTCTTAAAATAAATTGATTTATGCCCAGCGCTATTCTCTTCTTGGTCTTAGCATCTTGTTTCTGGAATCGTTAACAAAACCAATTGAATGTACAATCTATTCGACTGCCAGAATTTCTTGTGAATTGTAATAAAATAAATAATTTCATTTTCTGGAAATTGCAAATTTAATCTTTTAATACGGATTTCGAAACACTCCATTATTCAAATACTGTATATTAGGGTAAGTTTGTTTTTGCATTTTTTATGCCCACAGTCGGGTCACGAGAATAAATTGCTGTGGTCACCCCCAAAAATTAATATTATATTGTCGATGGGTCGAGCCGTCAACTCTAAAAATTACGTTTTCCCGTTTAATTTTTTTATATTGTATTTCCGTAAAATTTTTCTGAATTAATAGAACATTTTAAGCACTTTAAATATAAAATTTTACTATTGCCTTAGATTAACTCATTGGTCTTATTATTGGAGTTTTAGATTGATTTTTTGAGGTTTTTCAAGTGACAGCCAATAACACATATTTCTTGGAAACATTTTGTAAAAGATGTTATGAAAAATAAATAGAAGGGATCAATATCTTCCGAATGATTCAAAAAAAAGAATATCACAAAAACACAGAAAAATATTATGAATGTTCAATAATTCGATCAATAAGTTACTTTAAGACAATAAACAAAACATATATTTAAATCGCTTTCAATGGTCTCTCTGTTCAGAAGTTTTTGACATAAATGCAACACAAAACCAGTAAGGAAAGGCTAAAGTCGGGCGGGGCCGACTATATGATACACTCCACTTTCTATCAGAATACAATTCAATTCGGAAAAAGTGAAAACGGGAAGAATTTTTGTATGTTTCCTAATCATAGGCTAATATGTCCTCGTTCAATTTGCCAAATCGAAAAGACTATTTGTATCACGGCTATATCCAAACATGGAATGAAGTGACCCATTTCACAATAGGTTCTTCCAGTTCTCAATTTTAAGTAATTCGATGAAAATACGTGGTTTCTGGGGCGGAAAAATCAAGTCGGGAGCGAAATTTGTATAGCAGCTATATATAAATCTGAACCGATCTGACTCATTTCCATCCTGGGTGTTTCTCATGCAAATATAGGATATTTTGCCAAATTTGAAGAAAATCTGTTAAAATATGTGGTTTCTGGAGCGGAAAACTCAAATAGGGAGTGAAATTCGTATTTGGGCAATATATATATCTGAACCGATCTGGCTCATTTGGTCTGTTTCATGGGTGTTTCTATTTGAAATATAAGATGTTTTGCCAATTTTGAAGAACATCTGTTAAAACATGTCGTTTCTACAGCATAAAAAGTCAAATCGGGAGTGAAATTCGTATGGGGGCTATATCTAAATCTGAACCGATTTGACCAATTTTCACCATAGGTGTTTCTAGTTGAAATGTAAGTTGTTTTGCCAAGTTTGAGGAAAATCTGTTTTAATATGTGGTATCTAGCGGGAAAAGAGTCAAATCGGGAGTAAAATTCGTATGGGGGCTATATCTAAATTTGAACCGATCTGGCTAATTTTCACCGTGGGTGTTTCTAGTTGAAATATAAGATGTTTTGCCAATTTTGAAGAACATCTGTTAAAACATGTGGTTTCTACAGCAGAAAAAGTCAAATCGGGAGTGAAATTCGTATGGGGGCTATATCTAAATCTGAACCGATCTGACCAATTTTCACCATAGGTGTTTCTAGTTCAAATATAAGATGTTTTGCCAAGTTTGAGGAAAATCTGTTTTAATATGTGGTATCTAGAGTGAAAAGAGTCAAATCGGGAGTGAAATTCGTATGGGGGCTATATCTAAATCTGAACCGATCTGGCTAATTTTCACCGTGGGTGTTTCTAGTTGAAATATAAGATGTTTTGCCAATTTTGAAGAACATCTGTTAAAACATGTGGTTTCTACAGCAGAAAAAGTCAAATCGGGAGTGAAATTCGTATGGGGGCTATATCTAAATCTGAACCGATCTGACCAATTTTCACCATAGATGTTTCTAGTTGAAATGTAAGATGTTTTGACAAGTTTGAGGAAAATCTGTTTTAATATGTGGTATCTAGCGTGAAAAGAGTCAAATCGGGAGTGAAATTCGTATGGGGGCTATATCCAAATCTGAACCGATTTTCTTCAAATTAAATAGCGTTCGTCCTTATCCCGAAAAACTTTGTTGTGCAAAGTTTCATTTGGTTCTGGCTACAATTGCGACCTGTACTTTGATTACAAGAATAGATGGACAGACGGACGGACGGACGGACGGACGGACATCGTTAAATCGATTCAAAAAGTGATTCTAAGTCGATCGGTATAATTAACAATGGGTCTATCTCGCTTCCTTTTGGGTGTTACAAACAAATGCACAAAGACATAATACTCTCGTGGAGTGTATAAAAATTACACCGAAAAAACATGATGTTTAGAGGTGCTTTCAGGAGCAAATATTTTGCAAATCATCATTAAACAATGAAAAACTTTATGTTCCCCCGTGAACGTGGTTTTCCATTTGTATGGACATCGACCCAGCCTAACAGACATGCATTAATTTATACAAATGTTGTATCCGAATATTTTGTGTATGTGTTTTAGCTAAATTTTCACTGGCAATGCCAAAAGTTCTTTGTAAATTTCAAAGAAAAATAACTGAAAATAAATAAACAAATTGCAGCAAATGAAAAAGGCTAAGGCAAATATGAATGCACGTTCACACTGAGATCAACATTTTTTGCAATACAAAGCTTACATAAACAATTTAGTTTATATTTGAATGAGTGTTGCTGCAAAGTAACGCACGAAAGTTTTTCTGTAAACGTTGAATACAAAATAAACATCGCTCAAAAGAACTAAAAAAGTAAATGAATATTTTACAAATTTATAAAATTTAGCTAAACAAAGCTAAATTCTAAAAACAGCAATTCGAAGGCCGTTTTTAAACTGAAATGAAATTGAAAACTTTGGATAGGAACAATAACGATTGGTTTTAATACATTCCTGCATTATAATATATATATATTTGTTGTATTTGTATACCCTCCATAAGATGGGTGTATACTAGGTTTGTCATTCCGTTTGTAACTCCTTGAAATACCGACCTGTAGCACTACAAAGTATAAGTATATTTTTGATCGTCATAAGATTGACTATTGAAAGCACGCTAAGATTTAAACGAAAAGAGGTAAGACGTCAAATTTTTCCAAGAATATATTTAATGAATGAGCATGTGCCAAACCGATTCAGAGGAAAAGGACAGGAAGTACACCCATAATATTTCGGGTATTTAAGAAAATTGTTTGAAGGTTTCGGTGTGTACAACCCATATGTACACGTAAAATAAGTGGATTTTTCGAAAATAAATTATAGAAAAATAAGGATAAAATTGGTACCGAATAAATGACTTCATTCCCCAGACTATATAGACGCACAAAATAAAAAATATGTACATTTAGGGGGAAACGAGAGAAGGAGGACAAAAGTGGTACCAATCAAACAGCTGCAGCTAGAATAATGAATATCGGAGTTCACTTCGCCCAGGCTGCGTAGACTCTAAAAAAGTGCTGTTTCGATTTTCACACTTTTAGGCTACAACAAGTAAAAGCGGCGTAAAGTTCGGACGGGCCGAACTTTATATACCCTTCACTATGGATTGCATTCCACAGAAGCTGTCGATATTCATAGAAGTGCAGTAATATTACAGGAAATTATAATTTTTTTTAATATAGCCAAACCAAAACGAATACAAATATTGAAAAAATAATTTTATAAATAAATATAATATATTTATTATATTAAGCCACGCTTATAAGACAAGGCTAAAAATACGTTTACACTATATATATATATATATATGTAACGGGTGATTTTTTAAGAGCTTGATAACTTTTTTTTAAAAAAAAACGCATAAAATTTGCAAAATCTCATCGGTTCTTTATTTGAAACGTTAGATTGGTCCATGACATTTACTTTTTGAAGATAATTTCATTTAAATGTTGACCGCGGCTGCGTCTTAGGTGGTCCATTCGGAAAGTCCAATTTTGGGCAACTTTTTCGAGCATTTCGGCCGGAATAGCCCGAATTTCTTCGGAAATGTTGTCTTCCAAAGCTGGAATAGTTGCTGGCTTATTTCTGTAGACTTTAGACTTGACGTAGCCCCACAAAAAATAGTCTAAAGGCGTCAAATCGCATGATCTTGGTGGCCAACTTACCGGTCCATTTCTTGAGATGAATTGTTCTCCGAAGTTTTCCCTCAAAATGGCCATAGATTCGCGAGCTGTGTGGCATGTAGCGCCATCTTGTTGAAACCACATGTCAACCAAGTTCAGTTCTTCCATTTTGGGCAAAAAAAAGTTGGATATCATCTCACGGTAGCGCTCACCATTCACAGTTACGTTACGATTCGCATCATCTTTGAAGAAGTACGGTCCAATGATGCCACCAGCCCATAAACCGCACCAAACTGTGACTTTTTCTGGATGCATTGGTAGCTCTTGCAATGCTTCTGGCTGATATTCACTCCAAAATCGACAATTCTGCCTATTTACGTACCCATTGAGCCAAAAATGAGCTTCGTCGCTGAACACAATTTCTTTCTTTCTGAACTTTCTTAACAGAGCACGCATTTTGATAATAAAATTCAATGATTTGCAAGCGTTGCTCGTTAGTAAGTCTATTCATGATGAAATGTCAAAGCATACTGAGCATCTTTCTCTTTGACACCATGTCTGAAATCCCACGTGATCTGTCAAATACTAATGCATGAAAATCCTAACCTCAAAAAAATCACTCTTTATATATGGTGGAAAATAACTTAACTTCATGATTCGACCAATTTTTTCGTGAAAGTACAAATTTAAAAAAATCTATTTATTTTGTGTGTCTATGCAGTCAGAGGAATGTATACACCGAATTCTATGATTCTAGCTGCGGCCATTGGGTTGATACCATTTTTAATTTTTTTTTAATTTTACCCCCCTCAAGAGTAGTACTATCTAAAATCTCTTTATTTAAGTGTTTACGCAATTAGAGGGATGTACGCATCAAATCATCATTATATCTGTATTCGTTTAGTTGGTACTATTTTTATCCCCTGTACCCATTGTATCCCTTGAAAGTACGATTTTGGAAAAAAAAACTTTTATTTTTCGTGTCTACGCAGTCAGAGGATTGTATACTCTGAATTTCATGACTCTAGCTGAGGTCATTTGGTTGAAACTATTTTAATAATAATAAATAATAAATAATTTGATATTATGTATCTACTCAATTAGAGGAATGTACACAGCGAATTTCGTGTTTCTACCTGTTGTCGTTTGATATGTACCATTTTTATCCCTTTTTGTCCCTACGAATGAAAATCACTTTATGGTGCACGTTTTTGTTATAGGGGGATTGCGCATACCCAATATCAAGTAAGTACAAGCAGACATATTGAAAAAATATGCTTAAATACTCTAAAATATTAGGGGTTATTATGGGTTTTTTTAGTCCTTGTGAGGGAAAATTGTTTCCCTTTGGGCCGATTTCGTTTCAATCCAAAACGATCTACGACTATTTGTGTAAAATTTGGACGTCCTAGCTCCTTTCGTTTAGATGCTAGCGTGCTTTCAACAGACGGAAGGACGGACGGACATGGCTAGATCGTCTTAGAATGTTATGACGATCAAGAATATATATACTTTTTAGGTTCTCAGGTCGATATTTCAAGGTGTTGCAACCGGAATGACAAAGTTTGTATACCCTCATCCTGGAGGTGGAGGGTATAATGAATAATAAATTGGTGTGTGCATTCCTCTGACTGTAGATTTCATAGACAATAAGAAGAAGCGAAAGAGGATACATTGAAACCAATGAAAGGGCTTTAACTAAAATCGAATCGTTAATTTCGTATATATTTATATTCATCTGTGAACGAGATTGATAATGAATTTTCGAAATTCTTACTTTTGAGCATAAAAATGGGAACCAACCAATAGGTTGTAATTGGAACGAAATTTAATATGTATGCTCCTCTGACTGTGTGGTACGTTGGAATTTAAAAATAGGTCCAAAGGAAAACATTTCCTCCCTAACAAAGAATGAAAATACCGCCAATAATTTCTAATTTTGGGGTACTTAATGATATATATTTTGAAGATTATTGCCTTTTTGAATGCAATTGTAGTATTATGTTATGAAACCTCTTTCATATAACCTTTTCAGGTGAAATTAATTAATTGAAACCTTTTTTAAATAAAATCAGAAGTTTGATTCAATGAAACAATTTTTTTTAATTTAATGGAACTTACTGTGATAAATTTTCAATAATTTATTTAATTGTTATAAAAGAGGGCCTGACGTAGCCAATAAGGCCTGAGAGAAATATTGAATACCTTTTTAAAACAATTAAACAAATTATTTAATATTTTCTAAAGTAAGTTTATTTCACTTCATTTGAAAAATTTTCATTTTATTTGAAATGGTTTAATTTAATTTGAAAAAGGTTTCAGTTAATACGGAAAAGGTTACAAATGGTAAATATATAGCCAATTATTATCACACAAAAAACATTTTGTAGTCTCGCCCTATTACTGGGCATGATCTTTAATTTAATTAATTAATTTTAAATCAAAATTGTTTAATTATAAATTAATTTTCCAATGTGTTATTGCACTTCTACGTGAAGTCGATAATTTCTAATTTGCCGGTAATATTGCGGATTTCAATCCTTGCTGGAGGGCATAAGATTCGGTGCGGCGGAAGTTAACAAATGAGCCACTTTACTTTGAGAGTGGTGTACATGAAGACTTTCACGAGTCTATCAGCAAGAATTTGGATAGTGTTATTTTGCATCTCTTTTACCCAGATTCTTCCTAACAAATCAAAAAATCATTTACGTTGTCCGCTAGCCAAATATTCTGACATACGTACCGAATATCCAGTATGTCACCATTTTTGTTACGATTTCCCCTTAAAAATAATCATCTGCGTGATTAGCAAATCGACCTTCACGTTTCTAACTGCGACGCCTTCCCTTTGAAAAATATAAATAGGGACAAGTGCACTTCAGTGTCTATGAAATCAGAGGAATTTCACTTTGTAATTTCAACATTACTAACGTTATTCATTATACCCTACACCACTTCGTGGTCTAGGATATTATAAGTTAGTTTCGCGCCAAATGTTTGTAACACAAAGAAATAATCGAGCTAGACTCACCTTTAAGTATACCGATCGGCTTAGAATCACCAGCTGAGTCGATTTAACGATGTCTGTCTGTCCGTCTGTCCGTCCGTCCGTCTGCTGTCCATCTAAGCTTGTTCGCAATTGTTGTCCGATTGTCATGAAACTTGGCAGAAGTTATTTTTTCTGGCCAAGGACCATCGGTATTGAATTTGGAGGAAATCGGTTCAGATTTAGATGTAGCCCCCATACAAATCTCGCTAAGCATTTGACATTTTCCGCTCTAGAAACGACATATTGTACCCGATTTTCTTTAAATTTTGCAGAACATCTTATAATCCAACTAGAAACACGTATGCAAAAATTGGGTAAGATCGGTTCAGATTTAGATATAGCCCCCATACAAATGTCGCTCCCGATTTGACATTTTCCGCTCTAGAAACGACATATTGTACCCGATTTTCTTTAAATTTTGCAGAACATCTTATAATCCAACTAGAAACACGTATGCAAAAATTGGGTAAGATCGGTTCAGATTTAGATATAGCCCCCATACAAATGTCGCTCCCGATTTGACATTTTCCGCTCTGGAAACTACATATTGTACCCGATTTTCTTTAAAATTGGCACAACATCTTATAATCCAACTAGAAACACCTATGCAGAAATTGGGTAAGATCGGTTCAGATTTAGATATAGCCCCAATAATGTCGCTCCCGATTTCACTTTTTCCGCTTTAGAAACCACATACTGTACCCGATTTTCTTTAAATTTGGCACAACATTTTATAATCGAACTAGAAACACTTATGCTGAAACTGGGTAAGATCGGTTCAGATTTAGATATAGCCCCCATACAAATGTCACTCCCTCCGCTCTAGAAACCACATCTTGCACCCGATTTTCTTTAAATTTGGCACAACATCTTATAATCTAACTTGAAAAACCTATGCTGATATCGATCTTTTTTACCGAATTGAATTGTAATGAGATAGAAAGTCCGTCCGTCTTTAGCCTTTCGTTACTTGTTTGGGAGATGCCCATATGTCCATACTTTGGTATAACCCAAATGGGGCCCCATTCTGATCTATTACAGCTCTAGAAACTACATCTTACATCGGATCTTTATCAAATTTTTATGATCATGGTATTTTTCAACCAGGAATACCTACCGTGAATGAGAAATATATAGATCCATGTTTTGGACCAGGCCCAAAATGTAGTTATAGGCCCCCTTTTGAAATCTCGGTCCAATTCATCCTATTACTACTGCATAATTTGTATTTGTCTGTCGGATAATTGGATCAATTACCATATTATTAACCATATTCGTTAAATATGACTAAAGATGAATTTATAGTAAAATTTATACTGTATAATTTATATGAACTACATAAAATTGCTCCCATGAAATAAATGGGTTTAGTAATCAAAGCGAGGTACATACGCAGGGAGTGGTGTAGGGTATTATATAGTCGGCCCCGCCCGACTTTAGCCTTTCCTTAGTTTTTTTTTATTCTGTTTCTCCTCAAAATAACATTTCATGACAAATGTTGAGTTGGTATGTGGACAGAGGAATGTACACACCGAATTTCACCATTGAAACCCCAGCCTTTTGGTTGGTACCACTTGTATCCCTTTTTGGCAGCTTTCACTTAAAAATTCGAATATCAGGATCCTAGTTGTAACATTTTCATCCCTTTTGTCCCGATTCCCCCTTTAAAAGCACAAATTTGGAAAAATTCAGCTGAGTTTTCCAAGACACCCGTCTACGTTTTTCGATGCTACCTGAAACAATTTGGTTGGTAGCATTTGTATTCCTTTTTTGTTCCGTTTCCCTCTAAAAAGTGTGTATCTATACTGTCAAGATAATTTACATACCGAATACGTAACATTTGATTCCCTTTATTTATACCCTTTTATCCCGCTTTCCAATTCGAATTCCAGATAAAACAAATTTTCCTAAGAAACATAACGTTAATTAAACTTAGATAACAAATCCTGTCACCCTCAAGCAAATATTCGACATACCGACAAAAAAATTTCCATAAGTATTCCATTGCACTGTGTTAGTGTTTTTTTCCAAGTTTGAATTCAAGTTGTACTCCTACATTCATATAAAGGGTGATTTTTTAAGAGCTTGATAACTTTTAAAAAAAAAAAACGCATAAAATTTGCAAAATCTCATCGGTTCTTTATTTGAAACGTTAGATTGGTCCATGACATTTACTTTTTGAAGATAATTTCATTTAAATGTTGACCGCGGCTGCGCCTCAAGTGGTCCATCCGCTTAGTCCAATTTTGGCATTTCCACGTTTTTGAGTAACAGAGGCCCAATTTCTGCGAACGGCGACGAATCGATAATTGATGGTCATCATTAACATTGGCCGATACAGCTGCGATATTTTCTTCAGTTCGTACTCTACGTAAGCGTCTTGGTGGTTTAATGTCCAACAATGTAAATTTGGTGCGAAATTTAGTCACAATAGCCCGAATAGCCGCTTCAGTGGGTCGATTAAACTGACCATAAAATGGAAGCGTGCGATGAACTTTCTTAACAGAGCACGCATTTTGATAATAAAATTCAATGATTTGCAAGCGCTGCTCGTTAGTAAGTCTATTCATGATGAAATGTCAAAGCATGCTGAGCATCTTTCTCTTTGACACCATGTCTGAAATCCCACGTGATCTGTCAAATACTAATGCATGAAAATCCTAACCTCAAAAAAATCACTCTTTACAAGTGTCATGTAGGAGGAGGATGACATTTTAAAATGTTATACAAGAGCAAATAATACGTACTGTTTGGGCGCATCTTTTTTGTGTCAAAAATTCAAAATTATTTATATATAGACCTGTTATTGATATAACAACCTTTTCACGTTAATGTCCCAAACGCCTACACATGTCCCTATAAAGAAACAAAATTTGTATATGGATGTGACATATTGAAAATTAAATCTACTTACTACTGTATGTGGAAATTTACATACATATCTATTTATATTTAAATTTATTTTTTTCCTTGGAATTTTTTTGGAAACTGTTTGTAACTGTCTTGTTACAAAACATGACAATGCGAGTTAAGGGAGAAATCCCGTATTTGTAGTGGCGCGTGTAGAAACAACTTTGCCAATGTCCACAGAATTAGTCTATTTGTGCAAATATTCTAAAAATATATGTTTAGCTATTACCAAAGGATGTTAGTATATTAAGTATGTCACTCATCACTTCGAATTCATGACTATAGTTGTCACTGTCTTTCGGATAAAAATTGAAACGACATCCATTTCATTGTCGTTTCTAATATTTTTATATGGTTTCTAGAGCGGTAACCGAACCGATCTGACCCATTTATATCATGGGTGTTTATATTGGAAAAATAAGATGTTCTACTAAATTTGAACCAAATCTGTTAAAATATGTGGTATCCAGCGTGAAAAGAGTCAAATCGGGAGCGAATTTTGTATGGGGGCTATATATAAATCCGAACCGATCTGACCCATTTATATCATTGGTGTTTATATTGGAAAAATAAGATGTTCTACCAAATTTGAACCAAATCTGTTAAAATATGTGGTATCCAGCGTGAAAAGAGTCAAATCGGGAGTGAAATTCGTATGGGGGCTATTGCTAAATCTGAACCAATTATCTTCAAATTAAATAGCGTTCGTCCTTATTCCGAAGAACTTCGTTGTGCAAAGTTTCGTTTGGTTCTGGCTACAATTGCGACCTGTATCATGAGTACAAGAATGGATGGACAGACGGACAGACAGACAGACGGACATTGCTAAATCGATTCAAAATGTGATTCTAAGTCGATCGGTATAATTAACAATGGGTCTATGTCTCTTCCTTTTGGGTGTTACAAACAAATGCACAAAGACATAATACTCTCGTGGAGTGTATAAAAATGGGATATTCAATAAAAATTAAAAAAAAACGTATATATTAAAAATTTATATGTGGAGATTACGTTATACAGAGCCGTTGTAATGATAGTACAATACATTTATTATTAAAAAATTCTAACTAGACCAAAACGACTTTTAAAACAAATGGACTTATGTCCTTTTGCAATAAGCTGTTGGTTGAATACTTAAGAAAAGAATAATCAGGTGCTTAGCCGTCATAAAATCATCCGTTGAACAACAAGCAGAAACAACAATGGCATCGATGCTACCCAGAAAAACTCTGTACAGTTCCCACTGAATAGGAGCAAATGTTAATTCCAATAGAAGGGGTTGTCTGAACAAAAAACCTACTCTCTTGGAGATGTTGGCTTTGCCCCGACTACATCACAAAATTGAGTTTGTGTCGTGCCGCATGGCGTATGATTGTTATTAAACGTACAATGTAATAATGCGTATACGCTGCCTGGGATTTTGTCGGTAAGGATTCACGTACTCAATGGGATTCAACACCTGTTGTTACATAATTGATTTATTTTTGTTTCCTACATATGTACAAACTTCTATATGTATGCATATGAACTTATGTACGTATGTCTGCGTACCATTAGTCGATGCTACAACCCAAATTCTGCTGGGAATGTGTTTTTGTTCTGGCAATATAAAAAAAATGTTGTTGTACCTGTTTCAACAAAATCCTTCCATACACTGAGAAGAGTTGTGACCTTGAATTGGGTTAAACATTTTGGGTTAGAAAACAATGTTCACACAAAAAGGACATACCCTCTCATAGGGTCCGCCAAATAATTTTTTTTAAATGCTATAAAAATCTACTGAATATTTTCTCAAAGTTCTTTTTTTATTTGAAAGTACATTCCTTCCGGTTAATAATGGAAAATAATTTCATTCAAATGGCTGCTGAGGGCACCACACAAATAATAGTCCAACGGTTGAATAGTTGAAAAAAACGTAAGGCCGACTAAAGACCGGCACATCAGTGGAAGATAGTTAAAGTCGATCGATGGTCGCTAACGCAGGATAATGAGAACATTTGAAATCTTAAGCCCCAGTGAAAGGTCGAAAGTGCTCAATTTCCCTTCATTTTGTTATCCACACTTACCAATTTATGGAACTCACGAATCAATTTATCCAACCGACATCAGCACAATACCAGATTTTCCATTATTGTGGTTCAAATAAACTCAACTACCTTCTTTCATTTTTTTCTGAGTGTATGCAGCTGTAGACGACGAAACAATTCCTTCCACGAATGTACTTTCACTTTTTCTTTCTTTGATTCACTTATAGAATGCTTTACAAAAGCAGTTCCGTTAATATTTATTCCGCATTTTCTTTCAATGTTCAGGTTAGATTTGCATTTTTCGGTGAAGAATCCACAGGGTAACCTTTCTTTAAATAAACAACACTCTATAAATATTTATCAGCCTTCTTAAATCTCACAATTGCTTTCGGTAAAATAAGTTCTGTTTCTGAAAGCTGTTTTATAGATGTAGAAAAATCGAATGAATTCTCGGATTTACATTGTGATGGAGGGGGACAATTTTTTCAACTTATTTCATGTAGTTGAAGAACTTGACAAATCTTTTAAATTAGAAACTAAGCCCTTGAGGCATTTAATAAGAAAAATCGTTATCCCTTAAATGAAAAAACTTTGGGTTTGGAACAAATAGTTAACAAACGTCCGTAAGATTTAATTAATATTTGTACCAAAATTTTTCTCTTAAGTGACAGTTTAACTGTTGCCCTTTTTTGTCCTCATAATATTACCCGGAATGTGAATATTAGAGTGTCTCAATATCAATAGCGTAACAACAGGGGACTCTAATAGTAAATCAAAATCCACAAAAATATGTTCATGATTTTTTTTATGAAAAAGCAATCCTAAAATGATAATTTTTTTTCGAAATAATATTCTAAAATAATCTATTTCATTTTTTTGTCAAATATATAATTTCAAAAAATGTCACTACTTCTAAAGTATTTTTTACTATTTCTTGGCCAACTTAATATATAATTGGAATTAAGAAAAAATCTTTAAAAACTCGTGTTTTTTCATAAGCTTAAATGTGATTTTTTGATATTCGGCCTATATTTTTAATTTATTATTTAAATATTGAAAATTCAAGCTCGAGGCCAATGACATTCACTCAATTAATTTTTAAAAGCAAAACCCTTTAAAGGTCATTTTAAAATCACAAAAGTACATAAGTAAAGTCGAAATATTTTGGGAAAAGACAAAAAACCCTGACCTCCATTTTATTCGGGAATATCCACAACCGTTTCGTGAAGCCAGCTTAATACATTTATTTATATGACCTTTATGTTTGATAAATACTATTATATTGTATTATTGCTTTTTGTTTGGCTACCCTTCAAGAACAGCTTCAACTTAATACAAATTTATTTAGAAATTTATGTGGAAAGACTGTGTATTTTTTAAGGTGTACCTTATTTTATTAGAATTGAAAGTTGTTACATGTACAACACATATTCTTGTTCAATTGTTCTTAAACATTAATATAAAAGTTACTAAGATCAGATAAATATACCACCCTGTTTGGTATTATATTGTTTTGAAAAAAAAAAAAATAACAAATTCGCAAGAATCAATGCAAATGGTAAGGTCCATCCTAATGTTTATGTTCTACAAACAAATGCACTTTAATATCAAATACCTGAATAGCCATTTCAGCAGAAATTAACGAGTATTTTTATTTCGGATTTTTATGGGAATAATAACCATTTCACTTGAGTTAAATTACACTCAAGATGATGCGAATATTAAGAGAATTGTTATGAAAATATTCGCATTAAAAACGTTTTAGGTCGAATTGTCTTATGGCCAATAAATCTGTGGCAAAGTTTAAGCAAAACAAGTAAGTATAGGTTAAAGTGGGTCGGGTCGACTATGCGAAACCCTACTCTTTCTACTTCAGTACAATTCAATTCGCTGAAAATCGTGAACGTCATTTGTATGGAGCTATATATAGAAATCTTTTCTATATAAATATATTTCTAGTGAAATATATAAATCAGCTAAGGTATGTGGTTTCTACAGCGGTTAAACTAAAATCGGGAGCGAAATTAGTATAGGAGCTATATCTAAATCTGAACCTATTTAACACATTTTTACCACAGATGTTGAAATATGAAGTGTTGTGCTAAATTTGATCTAAATCGGTTAAATAATGTGGATTCTAAAGCAAAATAAGTTAGGAAAGGCTACAGTCGGGCGAGGCCGACTATATGATACACTCCAATTTCTATCCGAATACAATTCCATTCGGTAAATAAGTGAAAATGGGAAGGATTTTTGTATCCTGTAAATGTATGTGTTTGATAAAAAATATTAAATCGAAAAGAACATTTGTATGGGGGTATATTGAACAAGGTAGGTATAATAATAACTTTTTGAATCAATTTAGCCATGTCCGTCTGCCTGTCCGTCTGTCTATCCGTCCATCTATTCTTGTAATCAAAGTACAGGTCGCAATTATTATCCGATCCTAACAAAAATTGGCACAAGTGATTTTTGCGGTCCCATAACGAACCGTATTTAATTTAAAGCAAATCGGTTCAGATTTAGATACAGTCCCCATACAAATGTCGCCGCCGATTTGAGTTTTCCCGCTCTCGAAATCACATATTTTAACAGATTGACTCCAAATTAGACAATATCTTGTAATTGAACTAGAAACACCTATGCTGAATTGGGCCAGATCGTTTCAGATTTAGATTTAGATCCCACACAAATGGCACTCCCGATTTGACCATATATTTTAACCGATGTCATTCCAATATAAAATATATTTCAAGTAGAAACCCCTATCATGAATGTCCTTCCTATTTAAATTTTTTGTCTCAAGGTATAACAGATTTTGATCTAATTCAGCAGAACACGTTATATGTCACCTTCTGAAATTAAGTCACATCGGTTCATAATAGCTCCCGAATTCACTTTTTCCCCGAACTCTATTGTAATGGCCCCGCCCGACTTTAGCCTTTCCTTACTAGTTTTATTTGGATTATAAGATGTTGTGCCAATTTTAAAGAAAATCGGGTCCAATATGTGGTTTCTAGAGGGGCAAAAGTCAAATCGAGAGAGACATTTGTGTGGGGGCTATATCTAAATCTGAACCGATCTTACTCACTTTCTGCATAGGCGTTTCTGGTTAAATTATAAGATGTTGTGCCCAATTTAAAGAAATTCGGGTACAATATGTGTTTTCTAAAGCGGAAAAAGAAAAATCGGGATCGACATTCGCATGGGGGCTATATGTAAATCTGAACCGATCTAGCCCGTTTTAGGCACATATGTTTCTAGTTAGATTATATAATATGTATTTTATAGAGCGGCAAAAGGAAAATCGGGGGCAACATTTGTATGGGGGCTTTATCTAAATATGAACCGATATTACCCACTTTCAGCATAACTGTTTCTTGTTAGATTATAAGGTACTAGGCCAAATTTGAAGAAATACGGGTACAATATGTGGTTTCTAGAGCGTCAAAAGTCAATTCTGGAGCGACATTTGTATGCTATATCTAAATCTGACCCGATCTTACCCACTTTATACACAGATGTTTCTAGTTGAGTTATAAGATGTTGTGCCAAAATTAAAGAAAATCGGGTACAATATGTGGTTTCTAGAGCGGAAAGTGTCAAATCGGGAGCGACTTTTGTATGGGGGGCAATATCTAAATCTGAACCGATATGCTTCAATTTAAGCAGCGTTCGTCATTGATCCACAAAACGTACTTGTGTCATTTTTTGTCAAGATCGGACTATAATTGAGACCTGTACTTTGATTACAACAATAGATGGACGGACGGACAGACAGACGGACATTGCTAAATCGATTCAAAAAGTGAGTCTAAGTCGATCGGTATACTTAACAATGGGTCTATCTCTCTTCCTTTTGGGTGTTACAAACAAATACATAATACTCTCGTGGAGTGTATAATGAATTTAAAATTGTAAATGGTCACATCGAAGCTCAATTTCTTCCTTTTTGGACTGTAATACCTACATATGCATCCAAATTTTTCTGATATTCCAAAGCGATTAAAAATCGATCCGCCCAGTATGCTCAGGGCAGACTTAAGTCACCATCTAGGAATTTTAATGCACTCATACCACAGGATTCCTTGGTTATTTATAAAACAATCCCTTAATATACGTGTATTGGAGTGTTGAACGTTTTTGGCTAAAACTATAGAAATGTTAACGGACTTTTGAAACTTCTTATGACATACTGCTTGCAACTGTCACAACAAGTAGTGAAATTCCCATTCGAATTATTCCGATGAAATATGCTTGTAGATGATAAGGTCCATCCTAGTGTTTATGTTCCACAAACGCATGCAATTACCTGAATAGCCATTTCAGCAAAAATTAACGAGTGTTTTTATTTCGGATTTCTATTGGAATAATAACCATTTCACTAAAATTTAATTACACGCAAGATGATGCGAAAGTTTTAGGTCGAATTGACTTATGACCCATAAATCTGTGGAAAAGTTTAAGCAAAAAAGTTGAGAAAGTATGCAGACAAAAGCAAGCCTTTGGTCTTCAATTTAATATGAGTGACCTTTATGTAATTGTTTTGTTGTGCTGAGTTGAACAATAGGCAGAACGGAACCGCCAAAATAGTATGAAATTGCAACAATGTAATATAATGTCAAATTTAGAAGTTTTACATAAACTTTAATCGATTTAAATGAAATAATCCCCCAAAAAATACAAACATTTAAATTTATATATTTGAAACATATTTATTTCTTGGCAAATGTTTCTATTTTAATTTGGGAATTATTTCAGCCTCATTATTATAAAGGGCTATTAAGGGCCGATGTTGAATGTTAACCACACATAAACGTCAAGTTTTTATTGCAGTTCTTTTGACTATTCTCAATTTCAGACTAACTCAATTTGAATCATGGAAAGATAAACAATCGAGCAACGCGTTAAAGTTTTCAGGCTTATTATGAAAATGTAACATTATAGTAACAATGCAAAAATCGTTCATCTTTTACCCGAATTCAATTTTAATGGGGTAGGAAGTTAGGGTATCATATAGTCGACTCCGCCCGACTTTGGCCTTTCCTTGCTTGTTTTATGTTATATTTTTTTTAATTTTTTCTGAATTAATATACCCTTGAAATCACTTGACGTGGTCATCTCTAAAATTTCTATGAAAGATAAAAGATCTGCAAAAATCCTCTAATCGCAGAGCATCGATTAGAAAATGTTTAGTTTTTTAGCAAAAACTCGTTATCCATTATTTTGGGGACGTTTTTTTTTTGGCAAAATCCAAAATTTCTTTATAAAATCTCAATATTTATAGATTTTACGTTATGTCCTATACAAATTTGACTTTTTGAAGCACAAAACTATTAATTCATAATTATCATAAGATTTGCCTCCATCAGTGAAAACACCGCTTACCATGAAATACACATATCTATGAAGGCTATATTAAAATTTAAATCGATCTGTCTGATTTTTGCTCCATTTAGTAAGAGTACAAAAATATGATATAACCAAATTTCATAAGGATAGGTTGGCATTTATGGTTATAAATTAATTAATTGGCTATAAGTATTTTCTATTTTTGCCTATATCTTTGGAAGTTCTTATCTACACTCATTAAGATGTATATAATAATCAAATAATGTAATTAAGATATAAATAACTAATGTAAAATCTAATTATTAAATTAAATTATTCGTTTAACCGAGTCGGTTCGCTCGAGTATACTAATTTTCGTAGAAATCAATTTAAAAGGACGGAGGACAGACGGACGTCTTAGAATTTTGTGAATATAAACATGAATATAGATATTTTATAGGGTCTCTATTTCAAGGTGTTACATACAGAATAACAAAATTAAAGTCGTCAGTGGATATCGAATATTAACAAAATATTAGTATAAGATAGTAATGGAGTCATTAGACTGGCCCAAAAATTTAAAATTAATCGAAATTGTGATCAAAAATATCAAAGATCCAGGACAATATCCCAGTTGAAATCAAATATTGATTACAGACCAAAAATGCAAACGAAAAAACTAAAACAAATGAGCGTTGGCACGGCAGAAGTATTGCTGGGTAACTATACCTGCATATACACATACTTACATATGCAACTCAATGAGATGCTTGTAAGATGACATGTGTACTTTATTACTTGGTGCGATTTTTTAAACGCAAATTCGGAAAGTGAGTTGTGATTCTCGTTCGTTTGTGAAAATCATCTCCTTATAGAGGCCGGGTTTGATGTTGAAAAGTCGCTGCGAAGCCACCTGAATGAAACCTTTAGACAGGGTGGAAATCATGATAGTGGTAGTCTGCAGCCAAGTAATAAATGTCACCATGTAAATGTAAATAAATTGTAAATTGTAAATAAATTTGCACTCTATTAAATATAGATGCAAAATGGTCTTGAGCCAGGACAATATCCCAGTTCAAATCAAATATTGATTACAGACCAAAAAATACAAACGAAAAAACTAAAATAAAAAAAATATTTTTTTTGATTCTTTCTATTTTAATGTGTTTTATCGTGCCAACAAAAAGGAATTCTTTGCAAACTGTTCCTAAACCAATGTTTCTATGTGAAAGTGAAATACGGAACGTTAGTAGACATTACTATTTTCAATTGAATAAAATAATGAGTACAAAATTTAAAGATACCTTCGGTGAAAATTGGATTTTTGTAAAGAATAAAAAAACTTTTTTGGGTTCATTTTATGAATCAGTATTAGGGTTTGCATTTTCCCGTACTTTTATTTCCCGGGAAACGGGAATTATTTTTTCAATTTCCCGGGATCCCGGGACAGCAAGGAAAATCGTTAACATACTGTTTACAATGAGTTAAGCTTATTGAAACATTCACATTTTATTAAAGTAAAATAAATATATATTTCACAACGAACCTGTTACAGAATTCCTATAACAAAGCGCAACGTGAGATCAATTCAAACATCTTTTCAAGTTTCAAAATTAATTAAAGATCAGATATTTCTTATTTTTATTGGAAAATGTGGACGCGGAAAGATCGTTCACATTAATAGTGTGTAGTGCATTAAATGAAATGTTTGTTCTTTGTCCTGTCGCTTCGAAAACTTTAAATTCTTTATTTTTGGCTTTCGGATACACGCCCAAAATTTTTTTTCCTTGATTTTATTTTTTTTCATATGGAACTTGACAGGAAAAATCCGAAGAAGCGGATTTTAAGTCTGCATCCGAACATAGCTTAAAAATATTTTGTCATCCAACTGCAATATTTGACATATCTGATTAAAAGCTATGTGATCTAAATTTTTATACAACATTTTTAATTTTATTGTGGAAATGATGGAAAAAATATGCGAAATTTCTACTGAATTCCCGTGGGATTCCTGTATGAATTTCCCTGGATACGGGGAATGAAAAATAAGTGAATTCCCGGGAATTTTCCCGCGGGAAATCCCGGGATGCAAGCCCTAATCAGTATGGCTCATTTTAAGCAAAACATAAATGTTTAGGTCTCGGGCACAAATTTTGTTAAGGGTATAATGCAACCCTAAAATTCCATGCAGGCATAATTGACCAATATCTTGCCCTAATAGATTACACTACGTAACAAAAAAATCTTTTTGTTTGTTTAAGTGAATTTTTTGGTTTTATCTAATGAATTAGGTCATAAATATAATATAATGAGTGTTCTTTCCTCTACCTAAACGTTTTTTAGTATATAAACCGCTATTTTAAAAATGATGGAGGTTTCACCACACATTTTAGCATAACTCAAGAACAGTTTGTCCGATTTGATTAAGTAAAAACTCCGAGAATCCGCAGCTACATTACCTCCAAGTTACTCTTACACTGTTTTTTGATAAAGTGAATAGTTTTGGAAATATTCAGAAACTTTTTCCAAAAATTTTTTTTTCATGCAAAATTGGAAAAAAAATTGTTGTCTTAAAATTCATAAAAAACCAAACAGTATTATTAAGAGCATCCTGAATTTAAGGATTCAAGTGTATTTTTCTTTTTTTTATCATATAAAAGCATACCTTCATTAAAATTAAGCTGTTTAACAATCTTTTATGCACACTCTTATCTATCTGTACCATGAAAAATAAAGACACTATTTAAAAATTTTAAAATTCGATGTCATTTCTTAAAAAACGATTAGCCAGGCATCAGTTAAAGTTTTTCTTCAGTTTAGAGACATAACCAATGAGAAACAGCAAAAAAATTCACTTAAACAAAATTTTGTTACATAGTGTTATCGAACAAGCACGATTTACTCATATGTTGTCACATTTAATATCCTTGTCTTGTAACCATATCATCCTTTGTTTTAACCCAACTCAAATTTTGATTCAATTCGTTTCAGGTTATGGCAAATGTCGCGAAAGTTGGCACTGTCAGGTGTTGACATATGAACGACCCTGCAACCCCTTTCTGGATTTAATACTGCTCGTCGTAAGTTGGTTATGCGCATCGAAATGTCATGATATTCGGTGGCAGTTGTAATGTCAAATTGAATTCCGAAGAAATGTATACAACGCTGCAAGGCAAATAGCCGAGCTATGGCTTGGGAAGGGAGCGGTTGTTTGGGTAAAGGTACCTACTTGTCACGTCCACGTCGCGCTTTAAACTTTATTTGCCACTTCGTCATGGTCGTGCCACAAGTAATGTCAACACAAAACACAATGGTGGCGGAGGCGGTTTAGCTGGTTATGTGGTTCCGTGGAGTGCTGTTGGCAGCATTAGAGCTGTCGGCGCGGGTAGTATTCGCAAACACTGTATGCATAATAAAAAAAAATTATATAGGAATCGGATATATTCCAGCTGAAGCTGCAACAACAACAAATCTACCACCATCAACAACAACAGCACAATAGCCACACTCAGAGGGTATACCATCAGCAGCAAAACCATTGTCACAATTATCACCAACAACATAATGACGATGACCTAGACCACTAACATCAGACGCCGGCCCAATAAACTTTCTTGTGGTAGGTTTTGTTGTATTTGTTCATGTTTTTAAATAATGGCTGGGGTAAGACCAACGATTTTGTTTTTGTCTGAGAATATTTGTTGCAGTTTGTTTTTGTTGCGTTTTTTGGGAGGCAGGGTCTTTTGAAGCTGAACACATCAATTTACACAATTTAATCACGTTTACTGGAAATATTCTTCTTTTCTGTTGTGCCAACGATTTATATTTTGAAAAAAAACCTATTACATCACTTTTGTGAATTTTTCATCATTGATGTACATAATTTGTACATGTACCCGCAATAATTTAATTTTTTAATTTAAAGTGATTCATGAGCCGAATGGAGGGAACGTTTCAATGGAAGTATGTAAATAGTTTGAGTAGATATTTATGACACAGAAAATAAATCGAAAAACTTACCAAAGACATGTTTAAACATCAATAATTGAAAATTCCAACTGTTGAGAAATTCATGAAGGATTTAATAATAACACTGACCAACAACATTTTTGGAACAGAGTAGCGATTATATAATTCAGAAAAGGTAGTAAGTAGTAGAACAGTTCTATAGAATAAACTTATAGCCCGGCTGGTCGTAGTTTCTTTTTACAGTAGATCAACGTTTTAATTTTTTTATTCGAAGGGAGCAGTTAAAAAAGTGGGCGTGGTACCTCCCATACGAATTTAAAACCTATTATTGAAGATTGTCAGTTCTATGACGCCTAAAGTGCTGAAATTTTGTGTAAGTGCATCTAGCATCATTATGCGTAGTTGTGCCAAAAATGGGCGGTATTGAAAAAGTGGGCGTGGCACCTCACAGACGAAGTTAAAACCTATTATTGAATATTGCCAGTTATATGACACTTAGAGTGTAAGTGCAACTTTGTGTAAGTGCATCCAATATCAATATTAGGCTGGGTCACCGTCCATACAAACAGAAAAACAAGTTCCAGCAACTCCACGAAAATAAAGTTTGGATTGTTTAATTATGATTTGCAATATATTTCGTTCCTAGATCAAGCCATCTGTGAGCTAAACGCTCTTGAAAATAACCCGAAAATCATGTTTTTCCGGTGTAACTTTTTTGGTTACATTTTGCCCCATTTTTTCTGAAATAATAGACTTGAAAGCACTTTAATTAAAAATTTCGATTATTGTCTAAGTAATAGTATTTGGCGGTAGTGTTTTATAAAAAATAAATAGCGGCAGTCAATACCTTTCGGATGATGTCTAAATGATGAACATCAGAATGAAATTGACGCCGCAACGTTAATTTTTGTAAAAAGTGTTTGGACATTTTGGATGTGATAACCATCGCTTGCATTAAATTATTTCACAAAATCGGAGTCAATAACGTTATTTAGGCATCATTCGAAAGGTATTGAATCCTCCTATTTATTTTTCATTACACCTCTTACAAAATGTTTCCAAGAAATAAGAGTTTTTATCTGTCACCTTGAAGACCCGCTATAAATCAATATAAACGCCCAATAATTCTACCAATGAGTTATTCTAAGACAAGAACAAAAAGTTTTATTTAAAGTGCTTCCAAGGGTGTATTAATTCAGACAAATGTTTTGGGCAAAAAGCAACATAAAAAACACAGAAGAAACATGATTTTTAGATGTGTTTTTATTAGCGTTTAGCTCACAGATGGCTTGACCCAGTGACGAAATATTTTATAGATCACCATTAAACAATCCACTCTTCATTTCTGTGGGGTGGCCGCTACAATTTATTTTCGTAACCCAGCCTAATCAATATGCGTATTTATGGCACCTCCCATACGAAGTTATAACCCATTTCCGAATATATTCAGTTCTATGACAGGTACAATACTGAACTTTTGTGTGACATAAACTTGCGTAGTTGTGACAAAAATGGGCGGTATTGGCAAATTGGACGTGATACTTCACATACGAAGTTAAAACCTATTATCGAATATTGACAGTTCTATAACACCTAGGGTGCTTAGAATTTGTGTGAGTAGATCCAGTGTAAATAGTTGTGCAAAGATAGGCGGAAAGTGGCCGTGACCCTTCCCATACGAACTTTAAACCAGTTTTAGAGTATATTCGATACAGAGATTCCTATATTGTTGTGTGAGTTAATTTATTTGTGACCTACTTAGGCAATATACAAATGGGCTGGATTTGAAAGATGGGGAATTTTGGATTTGCATTTAGTAAAATTACACGTTTTCTTTGAATTTTCTTAGCACTATAGTAAAGAAAGGTAACAAGAAAAGAAATATTCATTCGTCAAAAGCCGACTGAAGTGAAAAAACGGTAATTATAGTATTTTTTTTAGTTTTTGTGTATTTTGATAAGTGAACAGAATCAGAGGAATGCATACAACGAATTTCATTATGCTAGGAGCAGCCGTTTGGTTGGTACCATTTGTATCCCTCTATTCCCATTTTACCCCTTAAAAGTACGAAATTGGAAAAAATAATTTTATATTATGTATCTACTCAATTAGAGGAATGTACACACCTAATTTCGTGTTTCTAGATGTTGTTTTTTGATATGTACCATTGATATCTTTTTTTGCCCCATTTCATCCCCTACGAATAAAAATCACTTCATGGTGCACGTTTTTGTTTTGGGGGAAATGCGCATACCCAATATCAAGTAAGTTAAATATTCTAATATATTAGGGATTATTAGTCCTAGTGAAGGAAAATGATTTCCCTTTGGTTCGATTTCGCCCAGGTTAAATCCCAAAATATTTACGACTATAGGACGCATTTATGGAAAATTTTGACGTCCTAGCTCCTTATGTTTAGATGCTAGCTTAGAATTTTAAGACAATCAAGAATATATATACTTTATAGGGTCTCAGGTTGATATTTCAAGGTGTTACAAACGGAATGACAAAGTTAGTATACCCCCATCCAGGAGGTGGAGGGTATAAAAGTGTCAGTAAATGTTGACATTTTTATTTATTATATTTTATACGTATGGATGATATACTATGAGCAAAATTGAGTTTTTAGTTTTTCATTTACTCATCCTGTTGCCCTTTCACAGGATTTCAAAGTTGCAAAGGATACAATTTTTCAAAAAATTATTTTGTAGACCTATTATAGTCAACTTAAAGATTAAAAGATTATTAAAAATACTAAAAATATCTTACTTCTATCATTGTTAGTTCAGCACGAACATCTATTTCAATTTTGTTCTTAGTTCTGGTTTATTTATATCTTGCTCTTTGAGAGACTAAATTTTAAATGGTTGTTACTACAAAAACAGATAGAAACTTGAACTTTAAAGTATTTTTAGCTCATATTCTCTTCTTTGATTTGGCATTTACACCGGTGTCATAGATTGCGAAAAAGTATTAAAAAAAATCTAAAAATTTTATGAGAAAAAATGATAAGAAAATGAAAAACTAAAAACGCCAATTAAGTCTATTTCACCTATAGTTTCGGATGTATATCATTTGGTTCAAGTATAATATGGACTGTCGGACACTGATATCAGTTCACCTTAACTACCCTCAAATTCGCGCACATTTGTTGTATTTCTATACCCTCCACCTCCAGGATGGATTATACTAAATTTGCCATTCCGTTTATAACACCTTGACCCTATATATTCTTGATCGTCGTATGACGATCAGTGCGTCTGTTGAAATCACGCTAACATCAAACAATAGGAGTCGGTCAGTATATCCACATTTTCCAAGAATAGTTGTAGATCAGTTGGAATTTGAAAATGGGTGAAAATCGAATACAATATTGAAATTCAACGTGTACATTAGGGCGTACCTCAAAAAAAAAGTTCGCCGTACACCTTCGAATATGAAGTATTATTGAAAGGTAGTTTCAAAAAAAAAATTTTTATTTTTTTATGCCGAACGTAGGGGTCGCGCTTTTACATTTTTCTATATAACTTGTATTTATAAACGGATTTTAAAGTGTGATACATCGATGTTTTTGTCTCGACGAGGCCGATTTTTTTGTCTTTGAAGTCATTGAGCTCAAGCACCCCCTTCTGGTACTTACCCATCATTTCTCAGTTGCTACTACCCTAATGTACCACTCTAATAATCGAAAATTAAAGCTCGCATAAAATCATGAATCATGTTTGAGCTCAATGACTTCAAAGACAAAAAAATCGGACAAAAACATCGATGTATCACACTTTAAAATCCGTTTATAAATGCAGAAGTTATATAGAAAAATGTAAAAGCGCGACCCCTACGTTCGGCATAAAAAAATAAAAAAAATTTTTTTGAAACTACCTTTCAATAATACTTCATATTCGAAGGTGTACGGCGAACTTTTTTTTTTTTACTTGTAACCTGGTACGCTCTAGTGTACATCCCTCTAACCACACATAAACGTAAAATAAAGTGATAAATTTGATTTTTAAGGGAATGAAATTGGTAAGACCAAATTGCTGCAGGTAGAATAACGAAAGTCGGTATGTACACTCCTATGACTGTGTAGACGTGAAAAATCAAGGAAAATTTCCACAAACTTTACTTTAATGGTGAAGCGGTGAGAAAAGGAAAAAACAGATCTATGTAGAATAATAAGAATCGGTGTACATTTCGCTCAGGTTGCGTAGATTCGAAATAAAATGAGATCTTTTTACGACCCAAAATATATAATCATAAAGTTTCGTCTCATTGCGTAGACGCGCAACATAAAGGATTTTTTGAAAATTGTATTTTTTTTAGTAAAACCGGAGCAAACGTAAAATTAGGTGTATACATTCCGTCGAGAACTCGAAAGAAAATGGAATTTCGAAATTCGTACTCTGCATTTCTGAGGAATTACTTTGCTCATCATTTAATTAAAAAATCATTATTTCTGTAATATTTTATCGCACTTATATGTGAAGTCGACAGTCTCTATTCTGCCTGAAATATTGAGGAATGCAATCAATTCGACCCGGTCGAAATACACGCCTTTTTATTTTTTTAATTCTACTTCATTTTACCTGCTTCAATTTATTAAATTTTCAGTATTGAAGAAACTCTCATCTTTTATCAGAAATTACTCATCAGCCAATATGACAAAATGTGCACACCTCCACACCGTTGTGGAGAGTGTGACAACTACTGTAGATGTTTCTGTTTCTGTGTAAACTCCAAGCCACTTATAAGCCTCTTAAACATTAATCTGACTAAAAGCAAAAATGTAATTAATAATTATGCCTTTAGTCCAGCAGGAATGAAAAAATGATGAGTAGAATAAAACCAGTGTACATGGCAGCTTTACAATATCAAAGTAGCTTTGGCCTGAAGCGTTAACATAATATATAAAATACAAATTTCCTAAATTAAAAGAAAATATACAAGGCAGATACCATTGCCATTATTAGAACAGCTGCAATGAAAAAGACAAAAAGAGTATGTGGGAATTCAAAAATATAACAATTAGAGAATATTTCTCTATCAGTATCGTGAAATAAACTAAGACGGTAACATAAAGATTTAGTTTTAATTACTTAGATTATGCAAACAAGTAGGATGGATTGCAAGGTTCATTATGAATATGTATATTTCGTCATGAAATCATATTCGTGCATAATGTACATAATAGCAAATATGAACACAGTGCTGCTAGATATTTGTTTAAAGAAATATTTAATGTTTCATTTTGAAAAGAAATTTAAAGAAAAAACATCTGTAATACGAATAAAATTATTTTTTTTCTGTGCATTATTAATAAATATATTAAAAAATAAAAACAGGAAATAAAAAAAATAATTTTCTTTTAAATCGAAAAATACGATAAGCAGTCAACTTTGGGCTAATTTCTAAAACATAGCGGATCTTCTCATTTTCAATGTTAATTTCTTAAAATAATCCTTGGGTCCTTGTTTAATATCAGTTTTTTACAGAATTCAAAAATGGTTACTTCAACAAAAGTTATTGAATTGTGGCCGATGACATTTGATTCTGAACCACTGTGCAACGAGTATTACAGTATTAGAGAGTTAAACTGTTAATGAGTATACCGAATACACCCTATAGCTAATATGTAAAAGGGACACACTTACTGCCCCGAAATTCCGTTGACCTAACCGTGATAATTGTGACACATAGGACTGTATGGCGTATGTTTAATGGTGAAATATTCAAATATAACTCATACGTGGGGGTGTGACAATGATCATCTAAAAAAGAAAACAAAATTTTTAATTTTCTTTTAACACATTGAGTGCCACGTCGTACGTTTCCGTACGACAGTGATTGCTTTTATTTATAGCCCAAAAAATGTTTGGCACTCAATGTGTTAAGTCGAATCGAACTTAAATAAGAATAATCATTAGGATCTTATCTAATTTAAATTTCTTACAGAACTCGAAAATATTTCCTAGAATTTAATTTCTACTGAATTAAGGACGATGGAATTTGATTTTTAATCACTGCGACACGTCAAACTGGTATTTAAAAGTATTGAATAGTTTCTTTAAAAGCACAGCCAGAAATATCAAAATTTTGACAAATTTTGCTATTGGCTTTTGGTACCAATACAACCGTATTGGTGTCATATATATTGATTTACTTAAATATATAAATAGTTTGGTTGTTAGAAAATCGTAATCATAATTAACAAGTAAGAAGGCGTTAAGTTCGGCCGGGCCGAATCTTATATACCCTCCACCACGGAGTGCATTCCACAGTATTACCAGCAGATTAAAGGATGTCGACTTTACATAGAAGTGCAGTACCATATTACGAAAATTGTGATACTTTTTATGAACATTACTATATTTGTTTACTATTTCAAACTATAATGTATACTTATGCGCACTGTTTAAAATCGACAATCAGTCGCCATTAGAAAGAAGCATTTTCAGATACAGACAAAGTGATAAGAAAAGTATAAATTTTAAAGATATCCCCATTCCCCCATTCTCCGCCCAAATGTACAAATTTGAAAAAAAAACCTTTTTCGAGTATTCATAGTCAGAATGTATACACCGAATTTCATGATTTCAACTTCAGCGGTTGGGTAGGTCCAATTTTTATCCCTCTTTTTAATTATATCCCTTAATCCTTAATCCCGAAAAATCCCTCTATTTTACGTGTCTATGCAATTAGAGGGATGTACACACCGAATTTCATGATTCTAGCTGTTGTCGTTTCATTGGTACCATATTTTATCCCTTTTTGTCCCATTTCGCCCGCTAAAACTTTTTTTGTGGTGCTTCCAAGCTACAAGAGGAATGTCCGCAACAAATTTTAACTGTATGAAAATAAGAAATTTAATTAATAAGCCAAGGCTACGAATATTTGTATAATATGTATATATATAATGGATATAATAATTCAATTCATAAAGTAAATATAAGGGTGCAATCATAAATACCCTAAATATTGGGGGATAGAGAGTGTATTTTCAGCTACAGTCGTTTGGTTGGTTGTATTTCCATCCTATTTTAATTTCAAAAGTATAAATTTTGAAAATACCTTATCTCTCACGTACGCAGTACAAGACAACTTCATGATTCTACCATTTTTTGTCGTAAAAGCAACAAAATAAAGTACGAATTTGGAAAAAAATATTTTACGTGGCTATGCAGTCAGAGGAATGTATACACCGAATTCCATGATTCTATCAGCGGTCATTTTGTTGGTACCATTTTTATCCCCTTTTTCCAATTTTGCCCCCTAAAGAGTACGACTATCTAAAATCTCTTTATTTTACGTATGTACACAATTAGAGGGATGTAGACACTGCATTTCATCATTCTAGCTGTATTCGTTTAGTTGGTACTATTTGTATCCCCTGTAGCCATTGTATCCCTTGAAAGTACGAATTTGGAAAAAACGTTTTATTTTTCGTGTCTACGAAGTCAGAGGAATGTCTACTCCGAATTTCATGATTCGGTCAGGATTCTGTCATTTGGTATGTACTATTTTATCCCGTTTTTCCATTTGAACCCCAAAAAGTACGAATTGTGGAAAGTTCTTTTATTTTACGTGTCTACGCAATAAGAGGAATGTATATATCAAATTTCATTATTCTAGGTGCAGCCGTTAGGTTGGTACTATTTTTATCCCTCTATCCCCGCTTAACCCCCTAAAAGTACGAATATAGAAAAATACTTTTATATTATGTATCTACTCTATTAGAGGAATGTACATTAGAGCGTACCAGGTTACAAGTAAAAAAAAAAAAGTTCGCCGTACACCTTCGAATATGAAGTATTATTGAAAGGTAGTTTCAAAAAAATTTTTTTTATTTTTTTATGCCGAACGTAGGGGTCGCGCTTTTACATTTTTCTATATAACTTCTGCATTTATAAACGGATTTTAAAGTGTGATACATCGATGTTTTTGTCCGATTTTTTTGTCTTTGAAGTCATTGAGCTCAAACATGATTCATGATTTTATGCGAGCTTTAATTTTCGATTATTAGAGTGGTACATTAGGGTAGTAGCAACTGAGAAATGATGGGTAAGTACCAGAAGGGGGTGCTTGAGCTCAATGACTTCAAAGACAAAAAAATCGGCCTCGTCGAGACAAAAACATCGATGTATCACACTTTAAAATCCGTTTATAAATACAAGTTATATAGAAAAATGTAAAAGCGCGACCCCTACGTTCGGCATAAAAAAATAAATATTTTTTTTTTGAAACTACCTTTCAATAATATCTCATATTCGAAGGTGTACGGCGAACTTTTTTTTTGAGGTACGCCCTAATGTACATGCCAAATTTCTTGTTTCTATCTGTTGTCGTTTGATAGGTACCATTTTTATACCTTTTTGTCCCATTTCGCCCCCTAAAAATAAAAATCACTCTGTGGTGCCCTTTTATGATACAAAGGGAATGCGCATTGCATTGCATTGCATATCAAGTAAATACAAGCTAATACTTCTAAAAACATGCTGAAATACTCTAAATATTAGGGATATTTTCAGTCCTTGTGAGGGAAAAAATTTTCCCTCTGGGCCGATTTCGTCCACTTTCAATCCCAACCGATCTACAACCATAAGACACATTTAGGAAAAGTTTGAACCTCCTAGCTCATTTCGTTCGGCCGCTATCGTGCTTTCAACAGACAGACGGACAGACAGACAGACAGACGGACAGACGGACATGGCTATATCGTCTTAGAATTTTACCACGACCCAGAATATATATACTTTATGGGGTCTCCGATGAATATTTCAACAAACGAAATTTGGTGTGTACATTAGGGCGTACCTCAAAAAAAAAGTTCGCCGTACACCTTCGAATATGAAGTATTATTGAAAGGTAGTTTCAAAAAAAAAATTTGTATTTTTTTATGCCGAACGTAGGGGTCGCGCTTTTACATTTTTCTATATAACTTGTATTTATAAACGGATTTTAAAGTGTGATACATCGATGTTTTTGTCTCGACGAGGCCGATTTTTTTGTCTTTGAAGTCATTGAGCTCAAGCACCCCCTTCTGGTACTTACCCATCATTTCTCAGTTGCTACTACCCTAATGTACCACTCTAATAATCGAAAATTAAAGCTCGCATAAAATCATGAATCATGTTTGAGCTCAATGACTTCAAAGACAAAAAAATCGGACAAAAACATCGATGTATCACACTTTAAAATCCGTTTATAAATGCAGAAGTTATATAGAAAAATGTAAAAGCGCGACCCCTACGTTCGGCATAAAAAAATAAAAAAAATTTTTTTGAAACTACCTTTCAATAATACTTCATATTCGAAGGTGTACGGCGAACTTTTTTTTTTTTACTTGTAACCTGGTACGCTCTAGTGTACATACTTCTAATAGAGTAGATACATATTATAAAAGTATTTTTTCTAAATTCGTATTTTTAAGGGGTTAAATGGGGATAGAAGTACTAAAAATAGTACCAACCTAACGGCTGCACCTAGAATAATGAAATTCGATATATACATTCCTCTGATTGCGTAGACACGTAAAATAAAAGAAATTTCCAAAATTCGTACTTTTTGGGGTTCAAATGGAAAATGGGGATAAAAATAGTACCTACCAAATGATAGCAGCTAGAATCATGAAATTCGGAGTATACATTCCTCTGACTGCGTAGACACGAAAAATAAAACGTTTTTTCCAAATTCGTACTTTCAATGGATACAATGGCTACAGGGGATAAAAATAGTACCAACTAAACGAATACAGCTAGAATGATGAAATTCAGTGAGTACGTCCCTCTAATTGTGTAGATACGTAAAATAAAGAGATTTTAGATAGTCGTACTCTTGAGGGGGCAAAATTGGAAAAAGGGGATAAAAATGGTACCAACAAAATGGCCGCCGATAGAATCATGGAATTCGGTGTATACATTCCTCTGACTGCATAGCCACGTAAAATATTTTTTTTTTTTCAAAATCGTACTTTATTTTGTTGCTTTTACGACAAAAAATGGTAGAATCATGAAGTACTGCGTACGTATTTAGGTATTTTCAAAATTTAATCAAAAATTGTGAAGTTGAAATCATGAAATACATACATACATTCTGACTATGAAAACTCGAAAAAGGGTTTTTTCGAAATTTGTACATTTGGGCGGAATTTGTCTGTATCTGAAAATGCTTCTTTCTAATGGCGACTGACAATCGCCTAATATTTAGGCATGTTCACTTTCACAATTTCAGCATTTTATTTATATATAGTAGTCGATTCTAAACAGTGCGCATAAGTATATATTATAGTTTGAAATAGTAAACAAATATAGTAATGTGCATACAAATATCACAATTTTCGAAATATTGTACTGTACTTCTATGTAAAGTCGACATCCTTTAATCTGCTGGTAATACTGTGGAATGCACTCCGTGGTGGAGGGTATATAAGATTCGGCCCGGTCGAACTTAACGCCTTCTTACTTGTTTCTATTCAGCTACTGACACAGCATGGCTTTCATCCTTGCCAATAACTTGCTAGTAAAAATACCTGATAGCAACTATTCATTTAAACAACGTTTAAAAACAAAACAAATTTTAGTTCCTGTACAAAGTCATCACAAGACTCCGTCATTTTCCTTGGCCTTCATCTACTTCAAATTGCAAGATATGATATGAAATCTAACTTAGAATAAAAAGGTAATTGCAATGTTAAGACCGGTAAAATTTTGCCCTTAAATATATACCTGTCTTATTATTAGTTCTATTTAATTCCCCTGTCCGCATGACATAGTTCACTGTCGTTCAACTAATTCGAAAGTAATTAACAAAACAATGCCAAAGTGAAAAGTTATAATTAAATAACTGACTTACATAGATTAGCTAGCTAAGATAGACAATTGAATATTCAATTAAAATATCGTGGACTCTTAGATGAAATTTAATTCCAGGGCAGACCAAAATGTGGACACAAACAAACATAATCCTTTGTTTGAATTTAGTATGTACAAATGTACAAACTAATACTTGCTTGCCTCAGTATTCTGCCTCAAACTGAACATAAATTGTGATTTCATCTCTTACAAGTTCAGAAATAATTGTTTAGCCTTTTCCAAAACAAAACAAAAATGGAGCAATACAATACATACATCCTTGTTCCACACAATTTGCATTTCTCTGTATATGGCGTTGATATGAAGACAATTCTTTGGCTACAGCACAGCCATTAGAAGGAGTGAAGGTTACAACCATAAAAGAAAATGACTATAGTTTAGAACTACGAGGAAAATGTCTGGTTTTCATTTTGATATTTCATTCAATAGCAGATAGTGAAACTGGACAAGAACAATGAATACTTACATAAGTACATATCTCATAAAATATTTACTTGAATAATACATTGGATTCATAGGCAGATAATCTATTCCAGCTAAATGGTGGAATGGAGGTCATCGGATTGCAAAAATTCTTCATATTTTCTTTTTCGTACTCACCAGACAATTGTCGATTTCAGTAACAATTTAATTATAAATGGGTCTCCAAAAATTTCAATCATCAAACATAACCGAAAGATGCGGTGTCTTAAGGCATTATTTGCATTTTCATTGATGATCAACATTTAACATATTGTGAATCTATTTTCTAACAAAATAATCTTCAATATTGAAGCTTGTTTTCATCTTGGCCACTTCGTTGAAGACGATTCGCTATTCTCCAACTTGGGAGCAAACGGCCCCAATTAGAGACTTCGACCTGCTTCTGCCCATTGATAATCCATTAAACACAATCTTTAGATATTACGACAATATTTCCAATTTAATAAAATATTCTATTAATCAACAAAATTAATTGAAAATCTCAAAGCACTTCAATAAATTTTTTCATCTATTCTTTAGTTGACATGTCAAATCCGTCTTGGATTTTTTGAAGATTTTTGTCATCACATTAAATGAAAATGTTAAACTTAACACATTGGGATTACTCTGGATAATAGGATCACTTTTTTAATTTGCTACATTCTGCATTTTGTTTTTTCTTCTTCAAAATAAATTTGAGTCCTTTTATTTTGATTCACCCAACGTTTCGCCAATTTCTTGTTGACTTCTTCAGGGATTTCGTCTATTTTAAGTAAAAATATTTTTATTAAAACAATTCACAGTTTGTTCCTCATATTTTATTTATATCTTTATATATTAAAATGAATCTGTATTTGTAAGTTTTTTGTTTGTTCTTTATAGCAGCCTAAACTACTGGACCGATCTTCCTTCACAGTATGCTCATGCTGAATCGGTGGTGGAAATTGGCTATATAAATTTTTGATATTTTCAGTGGGCCCACACAAATTGGGGATTTATTCGTTTTTTATAAATTAGCATATTCGGAGTACTGTTGCGGCTACAGTCTTGAATTTTTGTGAAAGTTCACTAATTGTTAGTCTGCCCAGTTTTGACAAAAATGAGCGGTATTGGAAAAGTGGGCGTGTTACCTCCCATACAAATTTAAAACATATTATTGAATGTATTCAGTTTTATAACAACTAAAGCGTGATTTTTTAGCTATTATCTTTTTGGCAGCACTGGTTTAAACAGCTGAAGCACGTTTCGTGTTTTGTTTCACTGTCAAACATCTTCAGTTTGGTCTATAATTTAACCATGAATCGTCTTACAAACGAACAACGCTTGCAAATTATTAAATTTTATTATCAAAATGCGTGCTCTGTTAAGAAAGTTCATCGCGCGCTTCCATTTTATGGTCAGTTTAATCGACCCACTGAAGCGGCTATTCGGGCTATTGTGACTAAATTTCACACCAAATTTACATTGTTGGACATTAAACCACCAACACGATTACGTAGAGTGCGAACTGAAGAAAATATCGCAGCTGTATTGGCCAGTGTTAATGATGACCATCAATTATCGATTCGTCGC
Source organism: Polietes domitor (assembly GCA_947397865.1). Classification (NCBI taxonomy): domain Eukaryota; kingdom Metazoa; phylum Arthropoda; class Insecta; order Diptera; family Muscidae; genus Polietes; species Polietes domitor. The sequence goes on from OX377620.1 coordinate 29,553,600, forward strand.
CGTCCGCAGCAATTGTTACTCAAAAACGTGGAAATGCCAAAATTGGACTAAGCGGATTGACCATTTGAGGCGCAGTCAAGGTCAACATTTGCATGAAAAACATTAAATTATATGGACCGTACTATCGATTCAAATAAAGATTTCATGCATTTTTTGAATATTATGTGTTTTTTTTTTTGAAAAACTTTCCTATAGCTTTTAAAAAATCACCCTTTACAATACTAAATTTTTGAGTGAGTGCTCCTAGGAGAAATCTGCATAGTTGTGCCAAAAATGGGCGACATTGGGATAGTGAACGTGGTACCTCACAGACGAAGTTAAAACCTATTATCGAATATTGTCAGTTCTATAACACCTAGAGTGCTGGAAATTTGTGTGAGTAGATCCAGTGTAAATAGTTGAGCAAAATTCGCCGGAAAGTGGGCGTGACCCTTCCCATATGAAATTTAAATCGGGTTTAGTATATTCGACAGCGAAATTCCTATATTGTTTTGTAAATTAATTTATTTTAACCTGCATAGACAATATACAAAGGGGCGGGATTTGAAAGATGAGAAATCTTTGATTTGAATTTTGTAAAATTACATGTTTTCTTTGAATTGTCTTAGCAAAATAGTAAAGAAAGATTACAAAAAAAAATATTCGTTCGTTATTATATTATTTTTTAGTTTTTGTGTTGTTTGATTAGTGAACAATTTGATTGACTTTCTATGTGTTTTGAAATTCCTCTATTCGAATTCCTATTCGATTAAGTAAGTTCTGCTTACGAAGGAAGTATTCTTTTGTCCTGGACTTAAAGTGAATTTTATCGTACAATATTTTTTCCATTCACAGCACCCCCTAAAATTCAGATTTGTGGACAGTTTAGCAACAATTCGAAAAAAGGTTTTAATTAAACCTAAAATGAATTTTAAGTTTTGACTTATTTCAGATAAGTTTTGATTTTTGGTTATTTAGAGACTTATAGTTGAATTTTTCGCAAATATTTTTGTAGTACATTTGACCCGTTAAACCTCTGATTTTCTCATTTTCATAAGGGGACCAAAAAGACCCCTTCATTGAGGAGCTAGAGTTTTAAAAGGTTCCTTGTAGTCTATTAAGTAATATTGCTCAACAGATCCTATACATAAAATGTAGGGATCATAAGGTTTTCTATGCCTATTCATCATAAGAAAGTGCAGAACGGGGGATATATTGACCCGCCTCTAAAATGACCCCCATACGTAAACATTTAAAACTCCGATACACGTATATTCTTGTTATTTGTTGGTGTTCCACAGTGTAACAAGAGATGGTTAACACACAATATATGTGTCATTCCATGTCAAAACGGACACAACAATTTTCCGATCGCTCCGAGTTTTCTGGAAATCTCAGGAAATGTTCTTCTTTAAAAATCATTCTACACGTTCAAGAAAACGTGTAATTTTTGTAGATTGTTTGGGATTGAAAGTTGGTTGGGGCAGGAAATGCCATCAATAAACTCAAATATTTTGGGTATTTAAGATACTCAAAATTGATATTTGGCAAGTTCAGCATGAAGTCACACCATAAAGTGAGCCATACTTTAAGGGGAGGATTGGAGCAAAAAGGAATACAAATGGTACCAATCAAACTACAATAGCTAGCAACTTATGATGTGTACATAACATAAATCATATATTCACGTAGAATAAAGAAAATCTTCGAAAATCGTACACGGGTAAAATTTGAAAAGGAATAAAACTAGTACCCACCAATAGGCTGCACCTAGAATCATAAAATTCGGTGTGCACATTCCACTAACTGTATAGATGAAAATAAATGAAAATTACTTTTAGGAGGGAGACGGGGAGAAAAAAGGCATTGATCAAACGGCTGAATAATGAAATTCGGTGCACACTTCGCTCACACTCTCGCGTTCTTCCGATATTCGTAATTTTAGGAACAAAATGGGCAAAAAGGGATAGAATTGATAGTTTGTTAATGCCTGTAGCTAAAATCATAAAATTTAGTGTCTACATTCCTCTGACTGTGTAGATGCACAATATAAAGATTTTTTTTAAATTCAATTCAAACTTATACCAAGCAAATGGCTGTAGCTAGAATCATAAATGTAGGTATGGACATTCCGCTGTGAACGCGAAAGATAATTAATTTTCGAAATTAGTACCTTTTATGTCAAAATAAAGGGTAAATTTTTAAAAGCTATAGGAAAGTTTTTCAAAAAAACACATAAAATTCAGAAAAATGCATGAAATCATTATTTGAATCGATAGTACGGTCCATATAATTTAATGTTTGAAGATTATTTCATGCAAATGTTGACCTTGACTGCGCCTCAAATGGTTCATCCGCTTAGTTCAATTTTGGCATTTCCACGTTTTTGAGTAACAGAGGCCCAATTGCTGCGAACGGCGACGAATCGATAATTGATGGTCACAATTAACACTGGCCGATACATCTGCGATATTTTCTTCAGTTCGCACTCTACGTAAGCGTGTTGGTGGTTTAATGTCCAACAATGTAAATTTGGTGCGAAATTTAGTCACAATAGCCCGAATAGCCGCTTCAGTGGTTCGATTAAACTGACCATAAAATTGAAGCGCGCAATGTACTTTCTTAACAGAGCACGCATTTTGATAATAAAATTCAATAATTTGCAAGCGTTGTTCGTTTGTAAGACGATTCATGGTTAAATTATAGACCAAACTAAAGTTGTTTGTTTGTTTAAACCAGTGTTGCCAAAAAAAATAATAGCTAAAAAATCACCCTTTAGAATTAAACTAGAGCCAACTAATAGGCTGTAGATGGAACGCAATTCGAATGTTGGAACTGAATACAAAGGAAATCGGTGCATTAAATCAATTTCTCAAACGGAAGTGAAACCGATATGTTCATAATTTTGTATACCCTCATGCAAATATCCCTTTCTATTTAGCATTAGATTTGACCAATGATAGAATTGAATTACTCTTGTATATAAAACAGTGGTGAGCCCATAAAGTCCATAGACTATATCGAATGCTTACGGCATTAAACTTTAATAAGATTTTAAAGAATCAGTAATTGCTAATAAATTCCTTTGTAAAAGGGTCGAATGTAATCAGTCCCATCGGACTTTAGTCTTTTCTTGCTTGATTTTACTTGTTTTATATAATAATATGTAAGAAAGCCATTACTGCCTTTAGCTCTTTTAATGTCTTTAATAAAAATGTTAAGTTAAACCCTGTGTATGACGGTTAGGCTCATATTAAATGTGAAGATTTCATGAAAACATGTAAAGAAACATTTAAAACACTTTCAACGAAACCATTAAATTTGAATTGAGTTTAAACTTATTTAATGATGCCTATGGGAATTGTCAAGCCTTTAGATAGATGCAAAGTTGGAGAAGAGGAACAGCAAAAGCAGACAGGAATGTGTTCGTTTTATACTTTCGCAGTTGACTAGAGGGAGTTTGTTTCAAATTAGGAATTTAATATCGATGTGAAATTTCCAAATAATTTGTTTCAAACATCAAAATCTTTTTGACCAATTGAAATACAGAGAGGTCACTGCCTAATTGACATCTCCTAACTGATGAAGAAACACATTCTGTGCCCAGAACAAATGTGAATCGTTTAATAATTTATGGCATACGAGAGAATTGCGACCAAAGACTAGATGCGATGGGACATGATGTATTTGTCCAATGACAAAAATGTCCTGCGGTCTTGTGTGTATGTGGAAAAGGAGGTGACAAATGGCACGTGCTCAAAGAATAACGAGCAAATATTATTTCAAATTGTTGCTAAAGTGACGGATAAAGTTGTTGCAGTTTGGGTTGCTTTTGAGACAGAGAGAAAAATGAGAACGCAATCAGCAGCATGTTGGAAGATGCATTTTAATGGAGAATATATGTGATACATTGAAAACAATACATTATGACAGAATTTTGACACGTTGTGGCGAAAAGTCAATTCAAAGTTCATATGTAACTCTTACAAAATAATGGCACGACTTTTTTCGAAATATTTCCAAGATTAAAATACCAAAAAAATATCGGACAGAGCCGATTATATGGTACCACTCTATAAAAATATGAAATATATGGGTGAGGTCTATATCAAAACATGGACCACTTTTATCCATATGGATTTTAACAAAACCGTTTGTAATATCTGTATTCTGCAGCAGTAAGAAATCAAATCAGAAGGGACACTTGTACATAGGGTTCCTGACTATTCGAATTCCCGGGAAAGCGAGAACAGCTTTATCATTTCCCAAGAATTCTTGGTGCATATAGAAATAAAATAATAATTATAGTTGTAGCAATCATTTTTATAAGAATTCTTAATTTTTAGACAAGGGCTTTCGAACAGAAATTTGATAATCGATATTAGTTAAGGACAGTAATTCAATAAATAATAATAATACAAATTGAAAGATACCTTTATGTGACTCACTTTCACTCTTCGTAAATATAAGAGTATGTGCTAAATAGAAGTGTGAGTGGAAAGATTCAAATCTGGAGTGGCATTTGTATGAGGCTATATCTTAATATGAAACGATTTCCATCAGATTAAATAGCATCCGTCCTGGGGCCGCTAGAATTGTGTTTACCAAGATTTGTTTGGATAGGCAAACTATTGCAGCTTGTTCTGTGAATACCAAATTGACTCAGAATTGTTTAATTTTATTTTTTACTAGCTTTTTGTACACGGCGTTGCACGGGTTTTCGTCTTCCTTTTTTTGTTTTGTATATTTTTACTTCTGTAAATTAGTTTAAATTAATACTTATTTATTTAAATTCATACGTTACATTTTTAAAATATAAGATCTTCATGAAAATTGAAGTAATTTTTTCAGTGTTTATTTAAAGAAAATTAAACATTTATTAGAGAGTTAATTAATTATGGTAATTATTTCTAAGAATGTATTTTGTGTCTATTAGTTAAGTTAGTCAGTATTTCATTAGAGTGCCTCGGGATACACGATAGTTACAATTTTTCCACCTTGTTCAAGTACATTAAAGTTTTTGGTGAAAGTTTGACCATGTGAAAAACATGTATTTTCCAGATTCAATCCACAAACTTCAAGTGATTCTCCCTGTGCTTTGTTTATAGTCATTGAAAATGCTAGGCGAATCAGAAACTGTAGTCGTTTGAAATCGGTGGGAATCATCGGAATGCGAGGTATAAGGACATCTTTTCCTTTTGATTTTCCATTTTAAATCGTTGCTTCAATGACGTTGGGCATTAGTCTCTTGACAGAAATTCTAGTACAATTGCACAATCGAAGAGGACTAACATTCCTTAGGAGAATTATAGGTGAACCAATTTTAAGATGTAATATGTGCGGCGGAATTCCTGGAAGGTCCAAAGAATTTAGAAATTCAATTCGATAGTTGACAACTTCATCCGCATTCATGATATCGTCTATCGATTTGTAATGTGTGCCATCACCTAGAAATTTGTTCCAGAGTTAAATTATTGATTGCATTAACACCTTTGTTTCTTTGCAGCCAATATAGCACGGACGTAAAACCACTCTTTGTTTCCATAGTTTGTGGGAAGACTTTCTCGATTAATTGCTGATTTGATTCCTGAATGACATTTTTTGAAAATGTAATACTCCTTTTCACTGCATCAACTGATACTTTTCCATTACCAACATCCAGTAGATGTTTCGAAAATATAGCTGCTGTGTCATCGTGATGCAGATGTACACACATATTGGTGGTCAGATTAATTTTTTGTACATATCGCCAGAGATGCGGGTGCTGATTTTGGAAATACTGGAAGGGTCTCTCGGAAGTATCCCGCTAGTAAAATAAGAGTTCCACCTATGATTGTGTATTTGATCTTAAATCTTGAAGTGTCCGATTAAGCGCTTGTAGGGATTTCTTATGTGCCATCCCACACAATCAGCTTGCATGTTTTGAGCATTTTCGCCATGCCTGAACTTTTGCTAATATTACAGGTTGGAGAATCGACAAATTGCATATTCCATGGTAATTTCAACGCTGAATGTGCCGTTCGTCCTCCATCCAATAATGTAGCAGCAATACCGGGGGAAGCAACAACTAAAGCTATCCCATTTTGAGCGCGGATGTGCGCTAATACCAAACTGATGAGAAAGGTTATAACTGTGCCTCATGGTGCATCGAGAAAAAAGGCCGCCGCTGTCATTTGTTACTGCAGTTATAATTTTGTCAAAGATCACTTGTTGCTCTGAAATTAATAGAGGTTTTTTGTTGCGACAAATAAACGCAAGTCTTCAACATTGAACTGCCATTCTCTTAGCAAATCTCGATCAGTAATGTCAATGGTAGAACGTTCAGGCACCACCATTCCAAGTTGATTAAGAGTTTTGTTGCTGATGGCAAGGCATATGTCTTAAATTTTTATCAGCGTATCGTTGAAAATGTTAATCGCAAATGATATAGAATTGTAACGGTGCGATAATGATGCAAAATGTCCTCACTCATATCCTCTTTGAATTTTTCCCACAGGTCTTTTGGGTTAGATGGCGAGAAGTTCTTAATATTATCGCAAACAAAGTTCGTATCTGGAGAGGATGACAGCTGACAGAAGCATACATTAATCTCCCAGTTTCTGACACGCCTCTCTCAACTCCTCTGAGGAGACGCGCCCAATGTTCATACCAGGACCTCTTATATTCAAGAACCAAACCCTTACCCGAACGTAGCGGCAGAAAAAAATCGGCACGTGTTACTTTATAATATTGTTGTTTGAGTGGAGCCGCGTCCCTTTTTGGAGCATGACCTTTTTATAGTCAAGGGTCATCCTCTGTTCGTTACAATGAAATATTCAAGTGAAACAATGTATTTTGTTATATTTGTAAAATATAGATTTTGTGAGCGGTGTCATGCCTATTTGTCGTGTCTTCCCCTATTATATCCAGAAAACATCCCCTTTCCACAGGCTAGATACAGTAAAATTTTCAAGAGAATCCGCCATTCGTTACGTGTTTTGTGATAATTTTAATATATAGTTGGTGTGGGCAGTCTCACGTCCATTTGTATCATGACCATTGTATAGTCACCATTCAGAAACTATCCTCTGTTCAGAAGTTAGTCACAATAAAATTTTCAAGAGAATCCGCACTTCGGCACGTGTTTTATGACAGTTTTAAAATATAGTTTGTGTGGGCGGTGCCACGCCTCTTTTTCCCTTTCCCAGAAGTTAGCTGCAGTAAAATTATTGAGCGAATCCACCCATCGGTATGCCTGTTGTGATAGTTTTAAAATATTTTTTGTGTGGGAGGTACCACCCCCTTTGCCCTATCATGACCTAGATTATCCACCGGTTTGGCGACCTATACGCAACATACAGACATGCAGACACACATTTATTTTTATATATAGATTAATTAAATAAATTATAATAATCTAGAAAAAAGACTAGCAATAAAAGCTGTCGACTTTCATCTGGATTAACTTTGGGTGTTTCGAACAAATGCCCTGGTGTAGACTATACACACAAGTAATCATAAACATCAAGAACACAGAAGTGAAGATATATGTTATATAGCCCTACACGTCAATAAAAATTAACAGAAATAAAGGGTGATTTTTTAAAAGCTATAGAAAAGTTTTTCAAAGAAATAAGCACATAAAATTCAGAAAAAATTTATGAAATCTTTATTTGAATCGATAGTACGGTCCATATAATTTAATGTTTGACGATTATTGCATGCAAATGTTGTCCTTGACTGCGCCTCAAATGGTCCATCCGCTTAGTCCAATTTTGGCATTTCCAAGTTTTTGAGTAACAGAGGCCCAATTGCTGCGAACGTCAACGAATTGATGGTCATCATTAACACTGGTCGATACAGCTCGATATTTTATTCAGTTCGCACTCTACGCAAGCGTGTTGGTGGTTTAATGTCCAACAATGTAAATTTGGTGCGAAATTTAGTCACAATAGCCGCTTCAGTGGGTCGATTAAGCTGACCATAAAATGGAAGCGCGCGATGAACTTTCTTAACAGAGCACGCATTTTGATAATAAAATTAAATAATTTGCAAGCGTTGTTCGTTTGTAAGACGATTCATGGTTAAATTATAGACCAAACTGAAGATGTTTGACAGTGAAACAAAACACGAAACGTGCTTCAGCTGTTTAAACCAGTGCTGCCAAAAAGATAATAGCTAAAAAATCATCCTTTGTATGCTAAAGTAAAAGATTTCAAACTTTTCGTAATGGACTAATTCTATGTGAAGCGGAACAGAAAATTTCCCTAGGTTCTCCTACACATGAAGAATTGGGTAATTCTAAAATTCAAAGACGATCTAACATATTTTTGTCCGTTGATCTGTCTGCTTAATGCTCGCTATATTACGAACGAAAATTTTGCATAATGCATCCAATAGTTGGGAATTTTTTGGGATTGATAATAGGAACAAACTTTATACCTAACAAGGACTGGAAATAAATCCATATTTTAATTTGCCTGCCTTATATCACCGTCGACAATTTGAATTTTTCCGCTCTAGCATCCACATATTTTAACAGATTTTCTTCAAAATTCGAAAAACACCTTATATTTTAACTGGACACCTGTAGTAAAAATGTGTTAGATCGGTTCAGATTTATATATAGCTCCCATACAAATTTCGCTCCCGATTTGACTCTTTTCACTCTAGATACCACATATTTTAACAGATTTTATTCAAAATTAGCAAAACATCTTATAGTTCAACTAGAAACACCTGTGGTAAAAATATGTTAGATCGATTCAGATTATATATAGCTCCACTTAGTCACTTTATTCAATGTTTTGATATAGCCCCGATACAAATATTATTCTCGATTTGACAAATTGGACCAGATAATATTAACCTGTGATTAGGAAACATACAAAAATTTTTCCCGTTTTCACTTTTTTTGTATTCCGATAGAAAGTGGAGTGTATCATATAGTCGGCCCCGCCCGACCTTAGCCTTTCCTTACTTGTTTTTAATTAATTTTCAAATGATATAAATGTTTTAATAATTTATTAACGTACTTTTGAGGATCATAGAATAACGACATGAACATCAAATGAATATCTGTTAAACATAATTCAAATTCCATGAATATATCTGTATTCGTTTATCTTTGTAAATTAATAGTCCTCTAAAAAGGACAAACGATATCGTGATCTTTTTTGCTACTGATTAGCTATAGTTTCACTTCCATATAGTCTACATCTTAGGAGGAAAATCGTGTCACACGGTGTATTCCCTCAAAATTTATTTTACAGCTTGATCCCACACCAAGCATAGTTTATTCAAAATTTATACTTTTAGTGTTGAAATATGACAAAGAGTGATATACCATTTTAAAATGTAGAAACATACATATACCAAAGTAAAATATAGAAACATAAAATTTGGAATGTCTATCAAAAGTTGTGCCGGTCGCTGCCTAGAATTAAAGATCATTTGAAGACGATTTAAAAAAAATATTTTTACACGTTATATAAAAAACATATAATTGGTAAAAAGAACTGATGAATCAAATCAAATCAAATGTGATTATTTTTAAAGATATAACCACTGAGTCATTTTCTCTATGAAACCATAGACAAGTCTTACCTTTCTCGTCCTACCGGACCTCCGCTGTCCACGGAATATACGTTTGTATTAATACGTTAATATTGTCTGCCCACATTTTAATACACTGAGTATTTTGCATAAGCATAACCGCTTCACTCAAATTTCTCTAGCACTTCCTAGCCGATTTGCAGCCTAGCCTCTTAACAACATTTAAAACTCGTTGGATACAATTTCTTAGCCCTCATTAGGAAACGCCATAAAGCTCTTAGCGTAAAATTATAATTAACTGGTAACAGTTTTTGTTAACTGATTTATTTCATTAACTCGATGACGGAGGCCGTAATGAAGTGTATGTATATATGTATGTACGCGTGTACAAGTAAATTTATTTCATTCATTTTCATGAAATGCCTTCCATCGCCACTTCAACCGACCCGGGGGAAAACAAAAATCCAAGATTAATTAGAACATAAATTCATACTTTTTTGGTGTTGCTGTACGCTACAGAACATTGTGTTAAGCATAACGCAGTTTGGAAATGCTAAAATGAAGCGCTGTTGATTTTTTGCAAAAAATTTAAGAACTGTACCTTAAATGACAGCCTTACATCATCAAAATTGAGTGCGTCAAATGCTGAGTGCGTCTATTACTGCAATATATTACTATGGCAGAGATTACATGGCAAATTTTGAAGAACTGTTGCAACCCTGTAAAAAATAGATGCAAAAATGTCTTAAGCCAGGACAATACTCCAATATTAATTGCAGGCCGAAATAAATCAAAAATAAAAATTGTAATTTTATTAAAAAAAACTTACTTGTTATTTATTAAAATTACAATTTGTAGTTTAGTATATCATATAGTCGGGCGGGGCCGACTATGTGATACACTCCACTTTCTATCCGAATACAATTTAATCCGGTAAAATAGTGGTAACGGGAAGGATTTTTTATAAATTTTTTTAGTGATTAAGGATATTTTTTGGCTCTATTTTGTTTGGATTCAAATGGTGTTGGTTTGGCAGCACCACCACTCTTGTACACAAGTTAACCTAAAATTAAATAAACACTAATGCAAATAGGAGTACACCAAATAAATAAACATCATTGAGAAAACCAATTAAAAGGGGGAAATAATTAAAAAGAATGCCAAATAAGTTTAAGTTTATTTCTTTTAATGCTCAGTGTAATACATGCAATTGTTTCTATTTAGAGACCATCATCACCCCCTCAACCCATAGAAATAACAGCAAAACTAAATTATTCTTTATGACGTCCATTTAATATTCAAGGGATTCATTCACTAGGATTCAACGTGGGTCGGTATAAATGCCAAAAAGGACAGTTTAACGTTAGCCATGGCCAAACCAAACTTGTTCTCAAAACATTGAATGTCAAACACATTTTCTTCATTCTTGCTAAAGAATAAGAAGATGGAGAAGACAACGTCTTTTTGTCGCCATCTTTGGAATGCTTCGTGTCAACCGCCTCCAAAACAAATGGCCGAACAAATACTGTTGACATCCTTTTAAGGATGTTGTTTTTAACAGCAAGGTCGTTTGCATGGCTGAAACTGTGTCAAGACTTTCTCTCATATATTTGAAGGCTGTGCAATGCATCCAGAAAATGCCAGCGGAGAAAAAAACCTAAGAACCCAGCAAAAAGAGAGCAGCCTAAGAAGTGAAAAAGATGTTCATCTTGTGATTCGGAAGTAGTGAAAATTGGAATTTTCGCCAATGAATTTAACATGTGGTTGTCATAGGAAGAATGTCCTTTATTTTGAAAGACTTATATATAAGTTATTTAAGGTGTTATTGTAAGGTGTAAGGTGTTCTCAAATGAACCACTTTTTACTTGTTTCCATTTCTGTTCTAAAAATGCACCGGGGGTAGAACAGCGAAGCTTCTGGTTGCTACTACGGGTCTCTAACCATCACAGCTATCCTCTGTTGTGAATGGTGAATAACTAAAGCAAACCACTTTGATCGGTAGAAATAACAAATATTTGTTTAATATCAACTAATATTTAATTCTAATAAATATTAAACATTAAATTAAATTCGTAATATTAGCGTTCTTTGTTCAAAGCGGACACCTTACCAACGTAACCCCATACTAAAAATTCATTCCATTCACTTGTGAATATGCTATTCATTTAAGATGTGATAAAAATGTGCTTCCTAAGGAAGTACTTCCATTTTTTTTTTGTAAAAAATATAATTTATACACCACCATTCACTATACAGGGTAGTTGAATGTTACTATATTGAGAAAAATCAAATATATATTTTTATTCATCTTTATTCATTCGAAAGCTAATATTTTTCTATTCAAATCAAGAGCGAAATTTTAATTTTTCTGCTATATATAAAAGTGTTGCGTAACTGACTGATTGACTTATCATTGCCAGCGATCAGACCAAATGGCTGAAATTTTTAGGGTAGTTCCCAAATATGACGTAGATGCCGACTTACAAAAGGTTGTACAAAATTCGAACTGAATAAGCGGCAGAAACAAAAAGGGGTAAAAAATGGTACAAATTTAAGTATTGCAACTAGAATCGTGAAATTTGATATGGAAATTCCTCTGAAGCGCATTAAAATTGGATTGTTCAAAATTTGTACTTTTTAGGGGGGTGCGCTGACAAAAAAGTAACAATTTAAGTATTGCACCTATATTCGTGAAAATCGGCATTTACATTTCTCTGAAAATGTAAACTTGCAACATAAATGGATTTTTCGAAATTTGTACTTTTAAAGGCGAGCGGGACAAAAAGGGATACAAATGGTAGCAACTAAAGTTTTACAGCTAGAATCGTGAAATTTTGTACCTAAATTCTTCTGACCATGTAAAAGCGCAGTAAAATTTTATTTTTCGATATTTGTACTTTTAAAGGCGAGCGGGACAAAAAGGGTTAAAAATGGTATCGACTAAATTATTGCAGCTTGAAACGTGATATGTATATTTCTCTGACCATGTAGAAGCGCGGTAAAATTGGATTTTTCGAAATGTATACTATAATTTGTGCTCGGGACAAATAGAGATTAAAACAAGTAAAAGCGGCGTTAAGTTCGGGCCGATCTTTATATACCCTCCACCATGTATTGCATTCCGCAGAGGTTTTCGGTTTTCGTAGAAGTGCAGTAATATCACAGGAAATAGCCAAACCAAAACAAATACAAATATTGAAAAATTAATTTTATAAATAAATATAATATTTTAATTATTTCAAACCACGCTTATAAGGCAATGCTACCAATACGTCAATTCAAAAAATAAATATTCTTATATATATATTTTCAAAGCCATAATTCCAAAAGTACAAATTATGAAAATCCATTATCAGACGTACATAGTGCAAAGTAACCTAACTTCGTGATTCAACCAATTTTTGCCGTAAAAGAAAAAGTACGAATTTGGAAAAAACTTTTTATTTTGCGTGTCTATGCAGTCAGAGGAATGTATACACCGATTTCCATGATTCCAGCTGCGCCCTTTTGGTTGGTACCCCCTTGACGTTTCTACGTAATTAGGATTTCATCATTCTAGCTGTAGTCGTTTAGTTGGTACTATTTTTATCCCTCTGTACCATTGTATCCCTTGAAAGTACTAATTTCAAAAAAATCGTCTATTTTCCGTGTCTACGCAATCAGAGAAATGTATACTCCGAATTACATGACTCTAGCTGCGGTCATTTGATTGGTACTATTTTTATCCCCTTTTTTCATTTTAACCCCAAAAAAGTACTAATTTCGAAAAATCAGTTTATTTTCCGTGTCTACACACTCAGAGGAATGTATACTCCAAATTTCATGACTCTAGCTGCCGTCATTATATTGGTACTATTTTTATCCCCTTTTTTCATTTTAACCCCAAAAAGTACGAATTTTGAAAAATCCGTGTATTATAACTTATCTATGCAATCAGAGGAATGTATACACCGAATTTCATTATTCTAGGTATAGCCGTTTGGTTGGTACCATTTTTATCCCTCTACTCCTATTTTACCCCTTAAAAGTACGAATTTGGAAAAAATACTTTTATATTATGTATCTACTCAATTAGAGGAATGCACACACCGAATTTCGTGTTTCCAGCTGTTGTCGTTTAATATGTACCATTTTTATCCCATTTTTCCCCTACAAATAAAAATCACTTTATGGTGCACGTTTTTGCTATAAGGGGAATGCGCATACAAAATATCAAGCAAATATAAACAGACATATTCAAAAAACATGCTTAAATATGCTAAAATATTAGGGATTATTATGGGTATTTTTAGTGCTTGTGAGGGAAAAATTTTTCCCTTTGGCCCGATTTCGCCTCATTTCAATCCCAACCGATCTACGACTATAAGACGCATTTATGGAAAAGTTGAACGTTCTAGCTCCTTTCGTTTAGATTCTAGCGTGCTTTCAACAGACGGACGGACATGCCTGGATCGTCTTAGAATTTTATGACGATCAAGAATATATATACATTATAGGGTCTCAGGTCTATATTCCAAGGTGTTTCAAACGGAATGACAAAGTTAGTATACCCCATCCTGGATGTGGAGGGTATAATGATACCACTTTAAGTATAGCCACATCCCTTACTGTACTCTCACACAATTATCTTTATCATAGGTAAAATTAAATGCTTAACTAATTCCTTTACCGATGTCTTAAATCCATTATGACTTCATATTTGATCGTGTATTTACAATTATTAACAAATGTGGGAGCTGGGTCCAATTGTTGGTTTAATCGACTGACGTTTTCTTACTTGTTTAATGTAAAATTTGTAATGTTTATAATATTGTACAGATACCCCTGAAGATGATTGAAGATTTCAGTCGAAATATTGGGAAATAAATAACTAAAACAATAACATCACTTTTTTGATATAAACCTTTAGCCGAACTAAAACAACATAAAATTTAATTTTATATTTATTTATAAAAATATTTTTTCAATATTTTCATTTGTTTTGGTTACATTGAAAATTTTAATATTTTTATGTAACGTTACTGTGGAATGCAATCAATGGTATAGAAGGAGGGTATATAAGATTCGGCCCGGTCGAACTTGACGCCGTTTTTACTTGTTTCATATTTTCTTGTCCATACTTTAATATCCATAACTTCCTGTAAATACTAATCGCAACATAATTAAATTCATAAGCATATACGTGCGATTATGTCTATTTTCAAGTACCCCTTAATGTATGCGATACAATATCATATGATAACGGCGCCTGAAAGTACTCAACTGGTTTGTGGCAATTTAAATACTACGAATACCAGACTTGTTACTCGAGTGTTGCTATAAGCTCATGCAAATTATATGCAAGAAACAAGCATGCGCAACTTGAGAACTTCTCATATTTTAAGTTTCTTTTTGAGGTGGTGTTTCGATGAAGATGTATTCACCAAAAGCACAGCAAGCTAGAGCAAATGTAGATTCCTCCCGTAGGTATGGAATATAATATATACATACAGACTATTGCATTGCATTTTTATTGCACAAACATTTTAGTGAAATTATCTTAAAGTGTACCACAAACGATGTTATTGTCATAAACGAAAAATTTACAAATTTTCTACCTCATTTTATTGAAAGTGTCAACTGTGGGGTAACAAATGAAGTGAAATAAATATGCAGTTTGTGAATCACCCTTGCTGCTGCTTTCAACCCAGAGACGCATTCACCCCTGTAAATATACAATGCAAAAATTTCATTCTAGTTGTTGACTTTTTCCCACGCAAAATGCCACTAAATATTCGTTTGGACCAAATGGAGCGTGCCATAATTTATCTGCAATAACCAACAAATTTTTATCATTACATTTGTTTTACTTGAGTCGTGAGATGTTCCATGAAAATAAAAATGCAAATGCGTTTTCTCCGGTCCTTCTGCTGTCTCGTGGCATTTTTTGAACAGTTTCTTGTCTTAGCATCCGAGAAGGAGAAAGTAAGAATAATTGTCTTCCGCCCGGGGTATATGGTTTTTATTAAAATGGGACAACCCTCATTTATTAAAATGAGCAGAGAAAAATTAGAGGAATTGCTTTTTATTTCCACACTGATACGCAGGACTCGTGCACAGTGTTTGGCAACAGTTTCTCCCATGAATAAAATGTTATTACAACTAAGTAGACGAATGAAGCAATAGCCGGATATTGATACAAATAGTCGGTGAGGTCTGCTTTGATTCCAGCTCACATGGCTATTTATTTCAGTTAAGTCAAACCACACCATCCACCATCACTACACCTTGAAACTGAAGCCCCCAAGCAAATCAGTGTAAATGTGAAAAATCGATTTTCTTTATTTCTCATTTCGAATTCTGCTCTACATTAAACGTTTTAAAATCTTCAGGAATTTTTTCTCAATATTCAGCCCTAAACATGGGGTTCCATTAAGCAAGAGAAAAGGTTTCACCTGAAACCACATATAATGAGATTGCCTCGAATTCCCCTTAAGAATAGAATACAATTGTAACAAAAAAATAAGCATGACATTAATAAATGATGGTGCCATTAGCTGGCGCAAAGTGTAACAGATTTCAAGGTCTGTAGGCTGGCAACGAAATGAAAAACAAAAAGCAAGACGTATCTTTATGTTGCCATGAGCAATGGAGCGTTTACCACATAAGCGCCTTAAAGTATGCAGTCTGTTTTAAAGTCAAAACCATCCCAGAAATATGCAATAATTGTCTGAGTGGATTTTACTCCGCTCCGGTGTTAGGTAATAAGAAAAAGCGATGTGTGTTTAATATTTCTTGTTTAATATTTCTTGTTTTCTTATTTTTACCCTCCACAACGCAGTGTTAGAAAATCGAAGAACGTTGGTAACAATTCAGGCTAACTCAATTTGAACCAAAGAAAGATACACAATCGAGCAACGCGTTAAAGTTATTCAGGCTTATTATGAAAATGGGCGTTCAAATAAAAATGCATATCGTGCACGTGATTTTTTCCGTCAATTTGATGAGGCACATTTTCACCTCAGTGGATTCGTCCATAAGCAGAATTGCCGCATTTGGGCGAATGATAATCCAAGAGTGATTGTCGAAAAACCAATGCACCCACAAAGAGTGACTGTTTGATGCGGTTTATGGGCTGGCGGCATCAGCGGGACGTATTTTTCCGAAATGAGGCTGGTCAGGCAGTTACAGTGGTCTTCGCAATCGTGAGATGATAACGAACTTTTTATGGCCCGAATAGGAAGATATGGATGTAGATGATATGTGGTTTCAACAGGACGCACAGTGGGTTGAGCGGTAGGCAAAGTGGCGATTAATTCAGGAAAGCCGTAATTTTAAAATATTGTTATTTTTTATTGATGGATATTCATAAATACATAAAAAAGCATAATTAGAAAAAAAATTTAAAAAATTGTTGTTTTAATCTTTTATGGCCTTTTTTGTATTTTGGAAAAAGTGGTCTTATATCACAATTTTCGCTGTAACTTTTCAAAGAAAAACGATAAATTAGGAAATGCAATTGAAAATTAGAGCATACTTAATGTGCTTTTAGAAAAAAAATTGTTCTTAAAAAATAAAAATTAGTAAATATTTAATCTGTATTTATATACCCAAAATTTTAAATTAAAATCCGATTTTTTTCTTCAAATTCCATAATTCCACATATTTAAAAAAAGTTACATTAGAAAATATTATTATATCTTATTGATCAATATTCATAAACAAAAACCATAGTATAAAAATAAAACAAACAACCATTTCAGGAAAAAAATAATTTAAAAAAAATATAATTGAACGGTTTTTTTATTTACTTCATTTCATTAATTTTAAAAGTATTATTAACTTCATAATCATCATTTACTTCACAACCATTATAAAATTAATTTACTTAATAATAATCATTTACTTCTTAATCATCATACAACTCGTTAAAATAATCTTCATCTTCATTATCTTCGTCACCATTATCATTTTCATTTTGGGTAAGAATAAGTAACTCCAATGCAGTCTGAGGCATTTGCTGTATTTTCTTTTTACAACTCTTCCTCTTGCTCGAAATAAATGGATCTGAACTTAAAAGAAAGACGTCTTTATCTTCTATTGTATTTTCCCGACTGAATTTACGGGAAAGTGCTCCCTATAGTTTTTGAAGTCCTACCATATCTACCATATCTGAAGGGTCAACGCGTGTGATTACTTCCCACCTCAGAAGATTAAATCGATCTTGAAGTGATTTTTGTTCTGAATTCTTCATAAAGTTATGTGACTCATGGCGAGAAATAAAAATTGTTTTGGGACTTGTTCCTGAAATTAGTCAAATTTTCAGTCGTTTAAAATTTGCAAAATACTATTCGTTTTCCCTTGTACCGAATAATTTACAAACACACAACACTTTCAATAAATAACATCACATTAAACAAAACATTGACAGTCAATAAAAAAAAATAAATGAACGTGGCTGTACCGAATCTTAAATACCCTACGTATTAAATTCTTACCAATTAATTATCAATACATTGGTAGATGGAACATCATCAGCTTAAACCAAGATGACAACAGTACTCGTATGTTCGCATGTATGTACATGACCAACATTTATCATGTAGGGTTCAAATGAAAAACTAAACTAAATAGAGATGGAAGCGTGATCAAATTTATTTTTCAAAACAGTGTACGTGTGTAAAATATAATTTTCTCATATTATTCAGATTTTCAAACGAAGCTTTGTAAGTAATTTGGAATTAATTAATTAATTTTTTTTTTCGTGAGTGCGCGTGATTTAAAATTACTCACGCACCCATCTCTAATAAACTGCACACTCAGTAGCTACAATAACAAATACTAAACGGAATATAAAGACAAAAGATAATAAGGTCAAAGTGATTTTTTGTTTGTTTTATTTTTTCACATATATTTTTAGCGACTGGAGTTATTTTACAAATTCTTTAATAAGTCAAAAAATGCAACAAAAAGGCAAAAAGATGTTCTGGAATTTATAAGCTGCAACTTCATATTTTAAGAAAATATAAGCAGTTTTACCAAGTTTCACCGATGATTCAGTTGAAATCCAATACAAACATCAAAAATACCTCATTTTTGGAGCAATTTTATTATTATTTTTTTTTTCAATATTTCCAAAACATTTATCTAAACAAACAAATATTTATCATATGCTCAAATACCTGAAGTAGACGGTACCAAATACGGTTATTAAAGTTAAAGTTCATCTTTTGAATTAATCGCCACTTTTGATGGATTTCAACCCTCTGTGGGACGGTGCCACTTGTCACTCAGCTAATGAAACAATGGCTCGCGCGACAAATTCAATGGCCGTGTTATCTCACGTGGTGGCGATGTCATGTGAATTGACACCGTTGGACTTCTTTCTTTAGGGTGTGTGTCGATAAGCCAGCAACAATTCAAGAGCAAAATGATGCGATAATTCGGCACATTAACGGCATAGAACCTCAAAAATGCCTCAGCATCATCGAATATTTGGAACATCGGATGGAGGTGTGCCGCCGAAGTCGCGGCGGCCATTTGACCCACATTTTGTTCCGTATATAATTGAACCATACCAATATTATCATAATAAAAAGGAATGACAATAATTTCCTAAATAATTTGTTTTTTATTCAAAATCAACATTGCACAGTGGTTCAGAATCAAAATCCATCGGCCAAAATTAAATAACTTGTGTTCTAGTAGACATTTTTCAGTTCTGTAAAAAATCAAAATTAGTCAAGGACCCAAGGATTATTTTGAGATATTAACATTAAAATACGTAAAAATATTTTAAAAAACATAAACACAAAAAAATAAAAATTTTAATTATCGATTCGCGATTTTTAATGTTAATATCTCAAAATAATCCTTGGGTCCATCTATTCTTAGCTGAAATATAATATAATTTGCAAAATTTGATAAACTTACAATGTATAATGTGGGTCCTAGGGGGTAATAATAAAAATTTGGGGTCCAATTGTAAGGGCTCTACATTAAAAAGTGTGCCCTTATAGATCACTTTCAAAGTAGGTATTCTTTATTGGAATATAAGATGATCTGCAAAAATTTTTATCAAGATCCAATGTAAGATGTGGGTTCTAGAGCGATAATACTGTTAACTGGGGGCCCATTTGTATGGGGCCTATACGAAAACATTGATCCACAAATAGGTGTTTGTAGTCTAAATGTAACATTATGTGGGAAATTTGATCCAGATCCGATGTAAAATGTGCATTTTAAAGCAGAAATAGTGTAAATCGGAGGTACATTTGTATGAGGGCTATATCAAAACATGGACCCATGTGGTCCACTTTCGCGCTAGCCACTTCTAGTTCAAAATGAACACAATATTGCAAATTTTGTCATGATCCACTGTAAAATGTTTATTCTAGAGCAGTAATAGTGTAAATTATAGTGTTATTTGTGTGGAGACTATATCTAAATCTGAACCGATTTCCTCCAAATACACAACCGTCCTTGACCAAAAAAATAACTTCAGCAAAATTTCATAACAATCGGACAACAATTGCGACCTGTAGAGTGCGAACAAGCTTAGATGGACAGCAGACGGACGGATGGACAGACGGAAAGACAGATCGTTAAATCGATTCAGCTGGTGATTCTAAGTCGATCCGTATACTTAAATGTGGGTCTAGCTCGAATATTTCTTGGTGTTACAAACATTTAGCAGAAAACTAACTTCTAATACCCTAGTAGAATCGATTTAACGATGTCTGTCTGTCCGTCCGTCTGTCCGTTTGCTGTCCATCTAAGCTTGTTCGCACTCTACAGGTCGCACTTGTGGTCCGATTATCATGAAATTTAACAGAAGTTACCTTTTTGGCCAAGGACGGATTTGGAGGAAATCGGTTAAGACTTAGATATAGTGCCCATACAAATGTCGCTCCCGATTTGACTTTTTCAGCCCTATAAAGCACATATAGTACCCGATTTTCTTCAAATTTTGCATAACACCTTATAATCTAACTAGAAATACATGTGACGAAAGCGGGTTAGATCGGTTCAGATTTAGATATAGTCCTCATACAAATGTCGCTCCCGATTTCACTGTTTCCGCTCTAAAATCCACAAATTGTACCCGATTTTCTTTAAAATTGACACAACATTTTATAATCGAACTAGAAACACCTATGTTAAAGTGGGTGGGATCGGTTTAGATTTAGATATAGCCCCCATACAAATGTCGCTCCCGATTTGACTTTTCCGCTCTAAAATCCACATATTGTACCTGATTTTCTTCAAAAAATGCCACAACATTTTATAATCTAACTAGAAACACCTTTGGTGAAAGTGGGTAAGATCGGTTCAGATTTAGATATAGCCTCCATATAAATGTCGCTCCCGAATGTTTAACCGATTTTGGCTAAACTTTACATATTATATTTCACCAATAAACATACATGGTGAAAGCGGGTCAAATCGTTCCAGGTATCAATACAAATGTCCTTTCCGATTTAACATTTTTTGACAAACACATACATTTACATGATTCAAAAATCCTCCCCGAACAACTAAGCATACCTACCCTGAATGAGAAATATATAGGCGCATGTTTTGGCTCAGGCTTCAAGTGTTGTTATAGGCGTTCAAATGTCCGTCCGATTCATTCTATTACCGCTGTATAATCTGTATTTATCATTCGATGTTGATCAATTTTTCCAGATCATGTTATATTTATATTGTATGGTGTCCATTTAATGTTGGAGTAATTTTAAATTTCATTGGAGATGAATAATTTATATGGTCTAAAAAATTACACCTCGAGCCTAATTACGACGATTTTACATAGTTTAATTATTTTATATGAATCGTGTAAAAATTTAATAAAATATTGATATATTTTTTATATGAAAAACCGTCTTTGCATACGTAATTACTCCCATTAGGGTTAGTATGGTCACATAGAGTAGTGTGGTACATAGCCGACCCCGCCCGACTTTAGCCTTTTTGTGTATTTCAGAGGCTATACATTTCTCATAACATTTTCACTCTTGATTAATATACTTGTGGTTGCATTTTATCTTAAAAGACCAAGTCTTCAAGGGTTTCAAACAATCATTTGTGTAAACAATTAATTAGGTAATCTGATTATTAGATTTTTAAAATATCAATGATGACTCGGACAAAATTTGACATTTTTAATATTAAATAAATCTACTAATTAATAAACAAATAATTCAACATTAATGAGAAGCTGTGAAGCATTTTTTATAGTGGATTATTACCATGATGCCCATAAAAGTATACCATGAACAATCAACATTTTAAAACCTTAAAGTAGATAATATATTTATAAACAACAGCAAATTTTAAGGGTAACTCTGAATACCCTAAACTATTAGGTGCGTCATAAACATAGTTAGCATCTCCAAAAATAATTAAATTAAATCTCTTGGTATAGGGTGTTTTTTATTGAGGTATAGAACTTCGAATTGAAATAAAACACAAGAAAATCGTTTTAATGTCCATCAATTTGGCTTTATTGGAAGGATAATTTTATGCCATTAATGTTTAAATATGATTTCGGGCATGTGGCCGCCGCGGCTGGCTCGTATATAGCCAATTCTACAGGTCCAATTTTCAACCACTTTCTCCGATTGCTGTGCAGCTCCAATTGCACGGTGGCGAATCGATTCATTCGGGTCCTCTTCAACACTTTGCTCTACGGCGGCAATTGTTTCTTCGGTGCGCACTGTTCGACGTCTCTGATGCGTATGCGTATTATCACAAAGAGTAAACGTAGTGCGAAAACGATCCATGGTTAACCGAATTAATTGCTCTGATGGACGATTATGTCGACCATAAAATGGTGAACTTCGCGAACTGAACCATTACTTTCGAAATAAATTTGCACGATTTGCAAGCGTTGTTCTTTTGTCAACCTGTTCATGATGAAATGGCAAACCAAACTAAATATTAATCACTTGACAGCTGACAAAATGGCAGCCAGTTAAAAAAGTGATGCCAACTTAAAGTTCTATACCCCAATAAAAAACACCCTTTATATGTAAGGGTTGGTTGCTCAAACCACTGGTGAGTCGTTTTAAATATATTACTTCTCACTGAAAACCCAATGTGTGGTAGTGAAGCTGCAAACATCAATCAATAACAAAAGTCTGTGCTAAATATGTTATGAATGTCATGACCCTCAGTTCCACCAGAACCCCCTCGACGCTCTGGGTAACTCGGTAACAAGTAACAGTTGGTTACGCAGAAAACTCAGAATTTGATTTGAAAGTTGAAAGCAGCGCGGAAGAGGGTCACGGTGCGTTGATATCTCCCGTGAACACTGGTTGTAGTTCTGGTTAACAAGAATAAGTTCGTTAGTGGCAATATTGATAAAGCCCTGCCGCTTTATGGCAACACTGTGATAAGACTTCACACATTGTTGAGAGGGCGGGTGGGAGTTCTTTTGCTGATGTTGCCATGGAGGGCGCATTGATTTGAATCAAATTGAAAATAGATTTGAAAAAAACTTTGCATATAAATTGCCTACTGCCTGGACCGAACTTATCTGAATTCGCTATGTAAATCGTATTGCGATAGGGCATGAAAAGGGCAACCTAATGGAAACCAAACAAAAACTTTTCTAATTTTCAATTCCACAAGAAAAACATATCCATTTGTTGTTAGAGGCGAAATAAATATTTCCACATATTTTCCTATCATTATAATGAAGTTTGGCAGAGCAAACATTTTTGGCCTTTTGGCCATTCCATGCCATAGTTTAGGGTTTATAAACCACAATAAACCAGCAACAATAACTTGTGACAGATGCCTTATTCGATATGGTGTGATTTCTGGCCAATATTTTGTATATGCCCGAACAAATATTGTATCACTCAGAAAATAAGGAAGTGGAATTTATAGCGACAATAATAACATTTCGGGCGCACAATCTAAGTGGATGGTGCACAGTAATTCGAAATGAGATTGTTAAGGAAATCTACATGTTTTCTTAAATTAATGACAACAATTTTGGAAATTTTAAAAAGAAAAAGTTAACTAATATATGGAAAGCTCTTTTTAAAAACGAAACGGGCTAGGTGTAATGAACGGAGTCCGAAAATTCACTCAAGATTTGAATATATTGAATTTTTCAATTTCAATATAATGAAGTCTGTTGGATTTTGATATAGCCTTCATTCATATTCATGTGTTTTTACTGGGGAGGCAAATATTATACCGCCCGACAGTCCACATTACACTTGGACTGGGTGATATACTATAGGCAAAATTGAGTTAATTGATGCTTTCATTTTTTTCTTTTCCTCATCCTGTTGCCCTATTAAATGGATTTTCAAGTTATTATATATTATATTTATTTACACCTTACAGCACCATTACAAATGGCAAATTACAGAGGAGAATATCTGTTAAAAGTGTTTCACATTTCATGCTTCTATCTGTATTAGTTTAACATTAACCACAATATCGAGACCGAGTTATTAGACTTTAATGTTTAAAAAAAATCTATTTAAAAGAAACAATTTTGGTAACTATTTTAGTTGTCGAAAACTGTCATAGAAATCAATTACTTCCGTAGTTATGGATTGCGGAAATTCGATAAAAAACGGTGTGAATTTATTTTTTATTTTTATTTAAGGAATATAATATAAAAAATTGTTAAATATTTTTTAGCGATTGCTCTTGAAAAACTTTGCAACTTGTTTATTTGTTTTTGTTGAATATTCAATAATAGAACATAATTTTTATTTATTTATTATGAATTACAATACAAAGTAAATTTATGTTCTAATTTTTGGGTCCGGGGATTGAGCCGGGGTGACTAAGACCATTGTAGCTAGTTGATGCAGCGACAGACCAGAGCCTCTGGTGGGAATCGAACCCACACGCTGATAGCCGAGCACGCTACCAAATCGATTGGATCATTTTCAATTTTCCACAAATTGTCGCCCATAATATGCAATGCTGCAATAGCGATGTTACACCAATTTCATAGCCCACTGAATTGTGCGTTTGGGCTAATCAATTAAATTTCCTCATTTTGGTGGGACCACCTTTGGAGGCACTTATCGACTAAATTTACTTACTTTCTCGTGGGCTAGGGTATTATAAGTTAGTTTCGCGCCAAATGTTTGTAACACCAAGAAATAATCGAGTATACCGATCGGCTTAGAATCACTAGCTGAGTCGATTTAACGATGTCTGTCTGTCCGTCCGTATGGCCGTCTGTCCGTCTGCTGTCCATCTAAGCTTGTTCGCACTCTACAGGTCGCTATTGTTGTCCGATTGTCATGAAACTTGGCAGAAGTTATTTTTTCTGACCAAGGACCATCGGTATTGAATTTGGAGGAAATCGGTTCAGATTTAGATATAGCCCCCATACAAATGTCGCTCCCGATTTGACTATTTCCGCCCTATTAAGCACATATAGTACCCGATTTTCTTCAAATTTGGCTTAACACCTTATAATCAAACTAGAAATACCTGTGGCGAAAGCGGGTTAGATCGGTTCAGATTTAGATATAGCCCCCATACAAAGGTCGCTCCCGATTTGACTATTTCCGCTTTATAAAACACATATAAAGAGTGATTTTTTTGAGGTTAGGATTTTCATGCATTAGTATTTGACAGATCACGTGGGATTTCAGACATAGTGTCAAAGAGAAAGATGCTCAGTATGCTTTGACATTTCATCATGAATAGACTTACTAACGAGCAACGCTTGCAAATCATTGAATTTTATTACCAAAATCAGTGTTCGGTTCGACAAATTTTGTTCAGCGATGAGGCTCATTTCTGGTTGAATGGCTACGTAAATAAACAAAATTGCCGCATTTGGAGTGAAGAGCAACCAGAAGCCGTTCAAGAACTGCCCATGCATCCCGAAAAATGCACTGTTTGGTGTGGTTTGTACGCTGGTGGAATCATTGGACCGTATTTTTTCAAAGATGCTGTTGGACGCAACGTTACGGTGAATGGCGATCGCTATCGTTCGATGCTAACAAACTTTTTGTTGCCAAAAATGGAAGAACTGAACTTGGTTGACATGTGGTTTCAACAAGATGGCGCTACATGCCACACAGCTCGCGATTCTATGGCCATTTTGAGGGAAAACTTCGGAGAACAATTCATCTCAAGAAATGGACCGGTAAGTTGGCCACCAAGATCATGCGATTTGACGCCTTTAGACTAATTTTTGTGGGGCTACGTCAAGTCTAAAGTCTACAGAAATAAGCCAGCAACTATTCCAGCTTTGGAAGACAACATTTCCGAAGAAATTCGGGCTATTCCGGCCGAAATGCTCGAAAAAGTTGCCCAAAATTGGACTTTCCGAATGGACCACCTAAGACGCAGCCGCGGTCAATATTTAAATGAAATTATCTTCAAAAAGTAAATGTCATGGACCAATCTAACGTTTCAAATAAAGAACCGATGAGATTTTGCAAATTTTATGCGTTTTTTTTAAAAAAAAAGTTGTCAAGCTCTTAAAAAATCACCCTTTAGTACCCGATTTTCTTCAAATTTGCCTTAACACCTTATAATCAAACTAGAAATACCTGTGGCGAAAGCGGGTTAGATCGGTTCAGGTTTTGATATAGCCCCCATACAAATGTCGCTCCCGATTTCACTTTTTCCGCTTTAGAAACCACATATTGTACCCGATTTCCTTTAAATTGGCACAACATTTTATAATCGAACTAGAAACACCTTACCGAAAGTGTGTAAGATCGGTTCAGATTTAGATATAGCCTCCATACAAATGTCGCTCCCGATTTCACTTTTTCCGCTTTAGAAACCACATATTGTACCCGATTTTCTTTAAAATTGACACAACATTTTATCATCGAATTAGAAACACCTATGCTGAAAGTTGGTAAGATCGGTTCAGGTTTAGATATAGCCCCCATACAAATGTCGCTCCCGATTTCACTTTTTCCGCATTAGAAACCGCATATTGTACCCGATTTTCTTTAAAATTGACACAACATTTTATAATCGAATTAGAGACACCTATGCTGAAAGTTGGTAAGATCGGTTCTGGTTTAGATTTACCCACATACAAATGTCGCTCCCGATTTCACTTTTTCCGCATTAGAAACCGCATATTGTACCCGATTTTCTTTAAAATTGGCACAACATTTTATAATCGAAATAGAAATACCTATGCTGAAAGTTGGTAAGATCGGTCCAGATTTAGATATAGCCCCCATACAAATTCCGATCCCTATTTCACTTTTTCCTCTTTAGAAACCACATATTGTACCCGATTTTCTTTAAAATTTGCACAACATTTTATAATCGAACTAGAAACACCTGCGCTGAAAGTGGGTAAGATCGGTTTAGATATAGCCCCCATACAAATGTCGCTCCCGATTTCACTTTCTCCGCTTTAGAAAATACATATTGTACCCGATTTTCTTTAAAATTGGCACAACATCTAAAAATCCAACTAAAAAAACCTATGGTGAAAGTGGGTAAGATCGGTTCAGATTTAGATATAGCCCTCATACAAATGTTGCTCCCAAATGTTTAACCGATTTTGGCCAAACTTTACATATTATATTTCACCAATAAACATACATGGTGAAAGGGGGTCACATCGTTCCAGGTATCAATATACCATCATACAAATGTCCTTTCCGATTTAACATTTTTTGCAAACACAAATCCTTCCATATTTCACTTTTTTACCGAATTGAATTGTAATGAGATAGAAAGTCCGTCCATCTTTAGCCTTTCCTTACTTGTTTGGGAGATTCCCATTTGTCCATACTTTGGTATAACCCAAATGGTGCCCACTCTGATCTATATTCTTCAAATTTGGCTTAACACCTTATTCTATGTTTCAACTAGGAATACCTACCGTGAATGAGAAATATATTGGCGCATGTTTTTGCAGAGGCCTCAAGAGTTGTTATAGGTCCCCTTCAAATGTCCGTCCGATTCATCCTATTACCACTATATAATCTGTATTTATCATTGGATCATTTTTCCATATCATGTTATATTTACTTTACTCGGAATATCTGCTGGAAAATTGGATCAATTAATTTATTATTTACCATACTCACTAAAATTGACGAAAGATTAATTTATAGTAACCGTATAATTTATATGAACTACATAAAATTGTTCCCATTTACCTGGTTTACTTTTAAGGGTTGCGCGGGACAAAAAGGGATAAAAATGGTACCAACTAAAGTATTGCTCCTATAGCCTTGAAATTTGGTATGTAAATTCCTCTCACCACATAGAAGCGTGCACTTTGTACTTTTAAGGGTTGTGCGGGACAAAAAGAGATAAGAATGGTACAAACTAAAGTATTGCAGCTAGAATCTTGAAATTTGAATTGCAGTAAAATTGGATCTTTCGAAGTTTGTACTTATAAGAGGTTAGCGGGGTAAAAAGGGATAAAAATGGTACCAACTAAAGTATTGTAGCTAGAATTTTGAAATTTGATATGTAAGTTCTTCTGACTATGTAGAAGAGCACTAAAATTGAATTTTGTACTTATAAGAGGTAGCAGGACAAAAAGGGATAAAAATAGTATCATCTAAATTATTATAGCAAGAATCGTGAAATTTGGTATGTTAATTCCTCTGACCATGTATAAGCACATTAAAATTGGATTTTTCAAAATTTGTACTCTTAAGGGTTACGAGGGACAAAGAGGAATAATAATGGTACTAATTTAAGTATTGCAGCTATAGTCTTGAAATTTGGTGTGTCAATTCCTATGAACGTTCCTCGTAGTATGTAAATTCATATAACCATGTAGAAGCGCCATCAAAATTAACCTTTTATTTGTGTCTATGCAGTCAGAGGAATGTATACTCCGAATTTCATGACTCTAGCTGCGGTCATTTGGTTGGTAGAATTTTTATCCGCTTTTTCCATTTGAATCCCAAAAAGAACGAATTTCGAAAAATTCGTTTATTTTACGTGTCTACGCCATCAAAGGAATGTATACACCGAATTTCATTATTCTAGGTGCATCATTTTGGTTGGTACCATTTGTATCCCTCTATTCCCATTTTACCCCATAAAAGTACGAATTTGGAACAACTACATTATCTACTCAATTAGAGAAATGTACACACCGAATTTCGTGTTTCTAGCTGTTGTCGTTTAATATGTACTATTTTTATCCCTTTTTTGCCCCATTTCACGAATAAAAATCACTATATCAAGTAATAATCTAAATATTATGGGTTATTAGTGGTATTTTCAGTTATTGTGAGGGAAATATTTTTCCCTTTGGACCGATTTTACCCAGTTGCAATTCCAACCGATCTAGATGCATTTGTGCGACATTTGGACGTCCTAGCTCGTTTCGTTTAGATGTTAGCTGGTTTCGACAGGCAGACGGACGGACATGCCTAGATCGTCTTAGATTTTTATTCCGATCAAAAATATTTACTTATAGGGTCTCAGGTCGATATTTAAAGGTGTTACGAACGGAATTACAAAGTTAGTATACGACCATCCTGGAGGTGGAGGGTATAAAAACATGCCATATCAAGTCATAATGGATTCCAGGCACCAGTATAGAAGTTATAAGGAATTTAATTTTACCCAAGATGGAAACTTTTATGAAGGAGGTATAAGAAGGGTCATGACAAAAACATAAATATTTTATAGGTTTAAAGTGATTATGAAAGCATTTGCAAATATCGAATTGAGACAATATGAGTTACATCTGCACTATGTGATATTCAGCTTATACTTTTCGCTGTTAAAGATATACAATGCCATTCAATAAAACAACAATTTGCTATTGTATTTCATAAAGCGGTTTTGCACCGCTTCTACAATAAACCATTTAAATTTAAGTCGAAATTCTCTTTTTTAAATAATCCCAATACTGCTTCACATAATCCCCTTTTACGAATCCAATACATTCCACAGTGCAAATTCTCGCATTCTCTTTTTTTCTTTTAATCTACCAACGCAAAAAATACTTGCATGAAAAAAGAGGCTTTATGTTTATTTATAAAACAATGCCGTAGATTTTAATGCCAAAAGGCGTAAGGTATTTAGGCTCAAGAGGTAAACAAAGAATGGGGTATACTTTTAGACTCCATCATCATACAGTGTATAAATGGGAGTTCAAAGAAAAAGTTTTCCAGGGTTAATATGATGGTGTTTAACAGCAAAAAATAAAGCATTAACAAAAAAGATAGAAAGATATACATGATGATATTTCGCATTTTCAAAAGTTTCCCATTTTATTGCCTGCATTGCGAGAGCAGTCGAATACCAGTTCGTTTACAGAATAAATATACGTCAATGATTTTGATTAATATAAGAACTAGGTCAACTTGAATATTTAAATACTTCAATTCTTATATATTTTAATATAGAATGAATCTGATAATTTGCACTCGATATTTGATAAGTCTCTTTTCGATAAAGTATCACGTGCTGATTTGAAGTTCACAGTTGCGTGTTTTAGTAATAGCTCAAGGATGCTCTTCTTAATATTGAATTTATCTGACATTTAACATCTCTTTAGTTTAATAGTGATTCGCAAACAATAATAAAACCCGAAGCAATGTGTGTGTACAAGTGGATTGGATTGTGTTTCAATCTCTTTGATTTCAACAACGAAATTCCACCTGAAATACCAAGTGCCGCAGCAGGTTTGACATTTTCCGAAAAGTGAGTATAATTGAAACAAGCATAATATGACTCCGATGGTGGCACGGATACAGGATGCAGCTGTACAGTCACTGAAAAACACAGATTTATTTCTTGTTTGCCAGAATTGAGTCAATATTGCTTTAATTTATTTATTTGTTGTCATCTTTCGAAATATTTAGTTGTTGATACAAAATGCCAATGGCAGTGGGTAGTTGAAAGGCAATGCCACTGCTGATTTCGGTACTTTATCAATTTTCTCACCATCGAATGAAATAAATAAAATAAAAGTTAAATAAATAAATAATTGAAAGTTCACGGAATACAATTTATCTCGCACATTGTACAAAAAATCGTTGAATTTGACAACGTCTGATATAGACAAAAGATTTTGCTCTACCAAACAAGTGGTTGAGTGAAATTCCATCTCTTGGCCATTGCTTTATTTTATTTATTTGTTTTAAGAAATTGTGTCATTCGAAGTGAAATAGATTTTGTCTGTTTGCTTTTTAATATTATTTTTAGATCGGGGTAATAATACAGCAGCTGCAGTACCACTGGTATTACAAAATGGCGGTGGCATATAGTCCAATGAGTTATAAGAAATAGTCTTTTACGAAGAAGAAACTACTAATTTGCAGTTATTTTTGATAACAAGATCATACAAAGAAATCCAATCCTGTTATGTTATGTTGTCTTGTTGAAACTAGTATGTACACTAGGGCGTACCTCAAAAAAAAGTTCGCCGTACACCTTCGAATATGAAGTATTATTGAAAGGTAGTTTCAAACAAATTTTTTTTATTTTTTTATGCCGAACGTATGGGTCGCGCTTTTACATTTTTCCATATATCTTCTGCATTTATAAACGGATTTTAAAGTGTGATACATCGATGTTTTTGTCTCGACGAGGCCGAGGTCTTTGAAGTCATTGAGCTCAAGCACCCCCTTCTGGTACTTACCCATCATATCTCAGTTGCTACTACCCTAATGTACCACTCTAATATCAGAAAATTAAAGCTCGCATAAAATCATGAATCATGCTTGAGCTCAATGACTTCAAAAACAAAAAAATCGGCCTCGTCGAGACAAAAACATCGATGTATCACACTTTAAAATCCGGTTATAAATGCAGAAGTTATATAGAAAAATGTAAAAGCGCGACCCCTACGTTCGGCATAAAAAAATAAAAAAAATTTTTGAAACTACCTTTCAATAATACTTCATATTCGAAGGTGTACGGCGAACTTTTTTTTTACTTGTAACCTGGTACGCTCTAATGTACACATGTATCTTCCACATCAATATCACAGACTTTAGTAAGATATACCTCGATTATCATGCCACTATACAGTTACAGTTATTGTATTTACACAGTTGATTGTATTTCCATTCCATTTTAATTCCAAAAGTACAAATTTTGAAAATCCATTATCTCACGAACATAGTGCCAAATAACCTAACTTCATGGTACAACCATTTTTTGCCGTAAAAGTAAAAAAGTACAAATTTGGAAATTATTATTTTACGTACCTATGTAGTCAGAGGAATGTATACACCGAATTCCATGATTCTAGCTGCTGTCAGTTGGTTGGTACCATTTGTATCCCTTTTTTCCTATTTTACCCCCTAAAGAGTACGACTTTCTAAAATCTCCTTATTTTACGTGTCTACGCAATTTGAGGGATGTACATACCGAATTTCATCATTCTAGTTGTAGTCTTTTAGTTGGTACTATTTGTATCCCTCTGTACCTATTGTAGCGCTTGAAAGTACGAATTTGAAAAAAAATCCTTTAATTTTTAATGTCTACAAAGTCAGGGCAATGTATACTCCGAATTTCATGACTCTAGCTGCGGTCGTTTGGTGGGTACTATTTTTATCCCTTTTTCCATTTTAACCCCAAAAGGTGCGAAATTCGAAAAAATCCCTTTATTTTACGTGTCTACGCAATCAGAGGAATGAATACACCGAATTTCATTATTTTAAGTGCAGCCGTTTGGTTGGTACCATATTCATCCCTCTATTCACATTTTAACCCTTAAAAGTACGAATTTGGAAAATATACTTTTATATTATGTATCTACTCAATTAGGGAATATACACACCGAATTTGTTTGATATGTACCATTTCTATCCCTTTTTGCCCCATTTTACCCCATTGGGGGTAACTACGAATAAAAATCATTTTACGGTGAGCCTTTTTGTTATATTGGGATATAAAATCTAGCATGAATACATATAAATATAAAGTAAGTACAAGTCGATATATTGAAAAAATATACTTAAATAATCTAAAATATTAGGGGTAATTATGGGTATTTTTAGTCCTTGTGAGGGAAAAAATTTTCCCTTTGGACCGATTTCGCCTAGTTTCTATCCCAACCTATATACGACTATAAGACGCATTTATGGAAAATTTGGACGTCCTAGATCCTTTCCTTTAGATGCTAGCGTACTTTCAACAGACGGACGGACATGGTTAGATCGTCTTAGAATTTTATGACGATCAAGAATATATATACTTTATAGGGTCTCAGGTCAACATTTCAAGGTGTTACAAACGGAATGACAAAGTTAGTATACCCCCATCCTGTAGGTGGAGGGTATAAAAACTTGATGCTACCGTGATAGCGGCCACGTAAACCACGTAATTGTACCCAACAACACTTCGTGGTATTATTCGTTAGTTTTCCGCTAAATATTTGTAACACCAAGAAGTAGTCATGCTAGGTTTATCGTATGTCTGTCTGTCAGACGATTGCTGTTGAATTTGGAGGAAATCAGTTCAGATTTAGATATAGACTCCTTAGAAATACCCCTCCTATTTACCCTATTACTGCTCTAGAATACATATTTTAAAGTAGATATTCATAAAATATTCGGGATCATGAACTAGAAATAGCTAACGTAAAAGTAGACTACATGGGTCCATGTTTTGAATACCACCCATGTACCTGTACCTCCGATTTAGACTATTACTGCTCTAAAATGCATATTTTACATTAGATCTTCAGCAAATTTCCCATCACCATGTTACATTTACACTAGAAACACATACTTGGACAGCCAGTAATATAGGTCCATGTTTTGGTATAGCCCCCATACAAATGGGCCCCCAGCTTACACTTAACCTATGTAGAACCTACATCTTACATAAGTTATTGATCAAATTTTGCACATCATGATATATTTCAACTTGGAATACCTACCGAGAATGAGGACTATGGAGACCAATACTATGGTAAAACCTCAAATGCTGTTGTGCGACCCCTACAAATGTCGGCCGATTTATACTATGTAAAATCTTCATTTGATATTGACTCTTGGTCAAATTTTCCACATCATATTATATTTACTCTCGCAATACCTACCGGAAAATTAGACCATGCTTCATTCATTATAATCGCCTTAAAGCCTTCATATTACATAGGATCTGCATCAAAGCTCAGCTATTTTTATACACTCCACGAGAGTATTATGTCTTTGTGCATTTGTTTGTAACACCCAAAAGGAAGCGAGATACCGATCGACTTAGAATCACTTTTTGAATCGATTTAGCAATGTTCATCTGTCTGTCCATCTATTTTTGTAATCAAAGTTCAGGTCGCAATTATAGCCAGCACCAATCGAAACTTTGTACACCACAGTTTTTCGCGATAAAGACGAACACTATTTATTTTGAAGAAAATCGGTTCAGATTTAGATATAGCTCCCACACAAAGTTCACTCCCGATTTGACTTTTTCCACTCTATAAACCACATATTTCAAATCTACCAAAATATTTTATCTTTCAACTAGAAACATTCGTGGTGAAAATGAGTCAGATGGGTTCAGATTTAGATATAGTCCCCATACGAATTTCATTCCCGATTTGACTCTTTTCACTCTAGATACCACATATTTTAACAGATTTTCTTCAAATTTAGTAAAATATCCTATATTTCCTGTTTCTAGTAGAAATATAGGATATTTTGCCAAATTTGAAGAAAAGGGTGAAAATGAGTCAGATCGGTTCAGATTTATATATAGCTCCCATACAAATTTCACTCTCAATTTGAGGTTTTTACGCTCTAGAAACCACAAATTTTATCACATCTTCTTCAAATCTTGCAAAATATCTTATATTTCAAGTTGAAATACCCGTGGTGAAAATATATCAGATCGGTTCAGATTTATATATAGCTCCCATACAAATGTCGCTCCCGATTTGAATTTTGCCTCTCTAGAAATCACATATTGTACCCGATTTTTTTCAAATTTGGCACAACATCTTATAACTCAAGTAAAAAACCTATGGTGAAAGTGGGTAAGATCGGTTCAGATTTAAATATAGCCCAAATACAAATGTTGCTCCCAAAAGTTTATCCGATTTTGGCCAAACTATATATATGTATCAACTATTTCGTTACAGGTTTCAGTATAACCCCATACAAATGTCAATTCCCATTTCTTTAACATTTTTGTCAAACACATGCATTTACAGGATACGTTTTCTCTTTTTTACCGATTTGAATTGTATTCCGATAGAAAGTGGAGTGTCGGCCCGCCCGACTTTAGCCTTTCCTTACTTGTTAAATATTTTAATAAATCACTTCCTAGATTTATTATGGCCTTCGTCTGCATCGTATTATAGCAATGTAATGAATGTAATCTATGTGTGCTCTCACTTCAGAACACATTGATTTCGTTTTATTGGTAAAATTTATCTGGCCAAAAAGCGTAAGCGTAAAGTAAGCGTAAGGGCAAGATTTTAACAAGAACATGTTTGTATTGTTTTATTGGCTATATACATATATGTATTCATATATTAAAATCTTAATTTATATTATTTTGACAGCTTGTAGTTGTTTGCTGACATAGTTCAATTTATTCGTGTTTGTTTTACTTTTCCCTTGTTGTTCTTGGCTATTATGGACAGGCGTTGTTTGCCAAGGCGTGTCATTTATTTTGTCGCCACTTGTGCAGGATCGTAGTTTCAACCCTCAATTAATTGTTGGGATTGTGAGCACGTAAACTAAATAAGTATTATTGTATTGTTGGAAACTGTCACTTCGGTGACATTCGTAGGGTTTTGTAGACATATATACGTAAAAGTCAATTTATGTATCCCTTATAATGAGATTGTCAAATAATTTTTACCGACAGATAAAAAGATAAGATGCTTGGTGAAAATTATATTACCTTAAGAAGGAGTTGGAAAGTTTTAATTAAAATTGCCAGAAATTATACTTGCAGACAAGCCTGAAGCTAAATGGAACTACTGGTTAAGGCTTATTTTATCATGTACTTAAGACACACACTAATGAGATCTACAGTAAATATTTCAATAGCAAGTATAAGTGAGTCGTGATATGTGTACTGTTATATTTGGTGAACATAGATCGAGACACCATTTTCATTTTCAAAAAATATGGGACAATTATCCTTTCGGAGGATACACCGCACCAAACAGTACACTTAAGTAGCTGTAATTGTCGCTGATGAACTGCTTTTGGATTTTCCGAAGCCCAAATCCTGCAGTTTTGCTTGTTAACATACCCATTTAATAGGAAATGGGCTTCATCGCTCATTAACAAATTGTGAATATTGTGACTGTTGGTTTGAAAATTAAAATTCAATTATTTTTGTACGTTCTCCGATCGTGCAATGATTCATAAATTATTCCATCACAAAATGCTGAAAAAAAAAACAAAGAAAGAATCATGGAATTTGGTGTACTGTGCATTTTTTCAAATTCATACTTTATTTTTATACCCTACGCCACTTCGTGGGCTAGGGTATTATAAGTTAGTTTCGCGCCAAATGTTTGTAACACCAAGAAATAATCGAGCTAGACCCACCTTTAAGTATACCGATCGGCTTAGAATCACCAGCTGAGTCGATTTAATGTCTGCCTGTACGTCCGTCCGTCTGTCCATCTGCTGTCCATCTAAGATTGTTCGTACTCTACAGGTCGCAATTGCTGTCCGATTATTATGAAATTTGGCAGAAGTTACTTTTTTTGGCCAAGGACGATCGGTTTGAATTTGGAGGAAATCGGTACAGATTTAGATATAGCCCCCATACAAATGTCACTCCCGAATTGACTTTTTCCGCCCTATAAAGCGCATATAGTACCCGGTTTTCTTCAAATTTGGCTTAACACCTTATAATCGAACTAAAAATACCTGCGGCGAAAGCGAGTTAGATCGGTTCAGATTTAGATATAGCCCCCATACAAATATCGCTCCCGATTTGACATTTCCCGCTCT
Source organism: Polietes domitor (assembly GCA_947397865.1). Taxonomy (NCBI): domain Eukaryota; kingdom Metazoa; phylum Arthropoda; class Insecta; order Diptera; family Muscidae; genus Polietes; species Polietes domitor. The sequence continues at coordinate 29,589,980 of OX377620.1, forward strand.
ATAAACCACCAACTGGAAACACCTATGTTGAAAGTGGGTATGGTCGGTTCAGATTTAGATATAGCCCCGTACAAACTTCGCTCCCGATTTGACATTTTCCGCTCTAAAATCCACATATTGTTTAATTTTTTTTTTTCGTTTATTTTTATTTTGGTATTTATATGATTTATTTTGGTATTTTATGTTCTCCTGGCGATTTTTGATGTATATTTTAAAGAATGCAAATTTATTTATATATATTTTTCTCAATCATTTGATTTGTGTTGGCTATACTAAAATAATGTAAAATTTTACTGTAATGTTACTGCTTTTCTATGCAAAATCGTCCGCCTCTGTGGAATGCAATCCATGTTGGAGGGTATACAAGGTTCGGCCCGGCCATTTTAGTTGTTCTGATTATATGTGGTTGCAAATGTCTGAAGCAACAAATCTTCTATTCAGCAAAAATAATACTAGATTGAATACAAATTTCAAAACGATTAAAAGAGTAAAATGCGCTTTTGTGAGTGCGATGGTTTTAATGGTAGTAGATTCATCGTTGTTAATGTACATTATCAACTCGTCGCATCCTCGTTCAATTTCTATGTATTTTTTCTGATTATTTGGGATTACATATTGCTGTACTGGGCTTTATGGAGATGGTGATTTTTTTCACTTCCATTAAAATGCCATTTGTACACTGACCTAATTCCCAAATCAATTTTGACGGAATTGTGAAATATTATGAAGTATTGCGAAATTTGTTCTACATTAAACACTTTAGCCGGTTTCCCAAAGTGATGCCCATAGCGATTCATTCACCTCATCTAAATACCTATGTGTTGTTATTAGTGCCTTCCCCAAAACATCATATGGGTACAAATATGTATGCAGACCAGCCTATTAGTCTAGTGATGTCTTGACAAAAATAAGATCGGATATGATTTCTAGGGGGATAATGGGGAAACGCAGTGACATTTGTTTGGTCTCTCGTAAAAAATCAAAAAAAAAAATAGCGGATACAAAAACGACCAATCAATTTATTATGGCAATTTTTCCATAAGTATCGAAAGACATTGTTAAATCGGCACAACGGGCGATGTTGTGCCAACCGTGTAATAATTATTGACATTTATTTTCTCATCTTACAATCAAATACCATGCAGTTGACTTAGAAAAACATGAGATTGAGAGTCTTGAAGATAATAAATAATCTTGAAGAAGATAATTAAGAAACCGTATCCAAAATGTTTATATCACCATAAATCAGATTCTTTAGATAATTGAATATGGTAGAGAAGAACTAAAATCTGTGAGAAAAAATCTAAAAGGTAACTGTTGCGAAATAAACACCCCAACCTTTTCGATGGATCCTAGAAACATATAATATTGTCTGTTTTATCATCTGACAATGTATGATTTAAAAAGTCCCCGCCATTCGCTCGCTTTTGAAGTTATTGTATATATCTTTGATTTCGCCAGATCGACATTATTAATGGAATAGCTTTTGTTAATCCCCTCGGTTTGAATGGAACGTTCAGTATGTGTTCGAAGGCGGTCTCGCAAGTGAGTCGGCTACTTATTATGCATTCAGTTGAATGCGAAGCATCGTATCGAATGCTGCTTCGAATTCCAATATTAATGAATGATTGTTCATTTACCCGTTTCCGATGTGCATGCGAATAGAATTCATCCTCTGGGAAGTGATAATGGTTGAGAGGCACTTGAATAGGGCTGGAATCGTTGTTGAAGTTTTAAATTCAGATACCAAAGCCAAATGCATGAACACTTGAATCGCTGCACAGTGAGTAATGTTTTGGAAATAATTGTCAAGTGAAATTTTGCCGCGAAAGTGGAACAATTGTTGGGTTGTTATAGCCGGTGAAATTTAAGGTGACAACACTGATTTCTGTAACAACAACTCTGACAGTTCTCGAAATGTTCAACGTCTCAAAAATATTATCATGGAACGGTTCATTTCACCAAGATGAATAACAGAGTGTTACAAACAAGAATGCCGTAGAAAACTTTGGGAAGCGATATTATTTTCTTGTAGGTATTGTAGAGTAGAACAAGAACCCGTACTTGAATTTTTGAATTTTACGGGTTAAAACCGTACCTTTGCACACCTATAAGCGTGGAACATAGTTGGTTATCTACCGACTTTATCATCGAATTTAAATAGAAGAAACATGGAGATTATTTAAGGAAACTGAAGAAATCATTATGATTTTTAAAAAAATTTCATCTTTGGCAATGTTTTTGCACATTATTTTTGTAAATATATTTAAATAACACATTTAGTAATTGACTAAGTTATTGAAGGTTATGTTAATACTAAATTAGCACTAATTTTGACCATTTTTAGGGCAGGAATGGACAATCATCTAAATCGTTACAGTATTACTACAGTACTACAATGGACGACAATAAAAACAAGTAAGAAAACGTCAGTCGGCTAAACCGATTTATATATACATTCACTCTCAGAGAACATATCTATGGAAATTACTTAAGGTCGGATGATTTGTGTGGAAGGTACTAGAAGGTTCGTGGCATATGGTCCTAGCTTCCACATTTATAAAATAATTGTAAAAGCATGTATTTTGGCTATATCTAAATCTGAACCGATCTTACTCACTTTCACCATAGGTTTTTTACTTGGATTATAAGCTGTTGTGCCAAATTTAAAGAAAATCGGGTACAATATGTCGTTTCTAAAGCGGCAAAAGTCAAATCGGGAGTGACATTTGTGTGGGTGCTATATCTAAATCTGAACCGATCTTACCCACTTTCAGCATAGGTGTTTCTAGTTCGATTATAAAATGTTGTGCCAATTTTAAAGAAAATCGGGTACAATATGCGGATTTCGCCAGGTGTTTCTAGTTAGATTATAAGGTGTTAAGCCATATTTGAAAGAAATCGGGTACTATATGTGCTTTATAGAGAGGAAAAGGTCAAATCGGGAGCTGCATTTTTATGGGGCCATATCTAAATCTGAACCGATCTTACCCGCTTTCATTTTAAGTGTTTCTAGTTAGATTATAAGATGTTGTGTAGAAATTAAAGAAAATTGGGTACAACATGTGGTTTCTAGAGCGGAAAAAGTCAAATCTGGGGCGACATTTGTATGGGGACTATATCTAAATCTGAACCGATTTCAAATTAAATATTGCCGTCATTGATCCACAAAACTTTCTTGTGCCAATTTTTGTTAAGATTGGGCTATAATTGTGACCTGTAATTTGATTACAACAATAGATGGACAGACAGACGGGCATTGCTAAATCGACTCAGAAAGTGATTCTAAGCCGATCGGCCTAACTCGTTTCCTTTTGCACAAAGTCATAATACTCTCGTGGAGTATATACAAATATATAGATCCATGGTTTGTTATAGCCCCCATACGATTGTACCCCCAGTTTATCTTATTTCCGCTCTAACAAACATCTTACATTGGATTTTAATAAAATTTTGCAGATTATTTCAATAAAGACTTTACTCTGAACGTGATCTATATTGGTCCACTTTTTAACCCTTTCCGTGGATTTGTCGAATATATTTGACAATTCATATAGTTGCTACTTAACGGCGACTGACGAACAATTCAATTATATTTTTCATATTGTGTTTCTTCTATTCTCTTCACAAAGCTTCCTATTAGTAATATTCTCGACAATTTTTGGAACAAATCAAGTTGTTATACTTTTTTTCGAGTTTTAGTGTGGCGAACACCCCGTAACAAAAATCTTGTATACGAGTTTTTAGCTATAGCTAATTTACCATAGATTTAAAACTCGATATAAATAAATAAGATAACCAGAAGAATTTTATAAAATATTTTTGAATATTTTTACGAGTCTTTGGAGACGTTTCGTAAAAAAATTTTTATTGTGATTCAAAATTTTTACGTTTGGTAGGTTATTTGATTTTGTCCTATAAATTTGACATTGATTTTAAAAAGTCTATATCTTCTAAACGATAAACTTCCCACAAAAATAAATATTTTTCCCATTATTAGAGGGCCAATATTACCTTATATACAAACTTTCGTGTATTTTGCTTTCCATAAAATTAATTCGACCCGGAAAGGGTTAATGTAGAGCTGTTACAAATGGCCCCAATTTTAACTATTACCCCTCTATAACCCACATTTTTCATCGGGAGTTTATTATATTTTGCAGATCATATTATATTTTAACTAAGAATAACTACTGCAAACGTCACATATATGGGTCCAATTTTGGTGTAACCCCTTGACTAAAGATGCATTTAAAACCGGCCCATAAAACACCAGGTTTTATGAATCAAAACCAGGTATATACTCAGGGAATGGTGTAGGGCATCATATAGTCGGCCCGCCCAACTTTAACCTTTCCTTATTTGTTTAATCGATTTTTTTTCCACACAAAAAAATTCTTCACTATTTCAGTTTATAAAACGTAGGAATCTACGCAAGAAAGAAACAATAGTGTAAATTTAATGGAATTTTTTCTACGTAAAATTAATACATAATTTCTAGAAAAATATTTTTACTGTGACTTTAAAATAATGAAACTTTACTCATACTACTATTACTAAGTTTAAGGAAATTTTACTCAGATTTATTGAGACTTTTTTTGAGTGTATGGAGAAAGTCCGTACCAGGACATTATCACAAACTTTTGTTGATATCCTTGATGTGGTTGTTTTTGTTAGTATGTGTGTACGAAGGCGTTCATCCAAGCTGCAGTGTAGTGCTGCACAACTACTTAATCGGGTTGCAACATTAATAACTGGATGCATAAGTGAGTTCTCGGTAAAGTGAGTTGTTGAAAGCAGCCATAAAGCGTTAAACTCGTAGTAGTGCGAATAAAGCATTCATTAACATCTTCGCACGTTCGCAATTTTGTAAATTTTGCACAAACTAATAAACTTTTGTTGCTAATCACGCGTTTAGATGTGTAATTTACGATGAGATTTCGAATTTGCTGCATAAAATTAAAACTCTTGATGAAATATGATGGAATTCCAGTTGCAACATCTGATAGGAAATGGAATGTGATAATTTCAGAATATTTGCAGAATTATGTAACTATTAAGCGATGACAACTCTTAATAATAATATTCTTAAATATATTTTAAATTCTAATAATCCATGATTTTTGTATAATATATTAATCTTTCCTTTTTTACTGGAGTGGATTGTTGGCTCTTTTTATATCACTGGCAGGGAGATAATTGTTTTTGTTTATCTCTGTCTTTATATACTCCCCGAGAATATTATGTCTTTGTGCATTTGTTTGTAACACCCAAAAGGAAACGTGTTAGACCCATCGTTTATTATACAGCTCGGCTTACAATCACTTTCTGAGTCGATTTAGCAATTACAGATTGAAAAATACAGGTCACAATTATAGTCCGATCTTAACAAAAAGTAAGTATATGATAAAGGATGAACGCTATTTAATTTGAGGCAAATCGGTTCAGATTTAAATATAGCACCCATACAATGTCGCTCCCGATTTGACTTTTTTCGCTCTATAAAGCACATATAGTACACGATTTTCTTCAAATTGGACTTAATCTGACTAGAAACACCTGTGGTAAAAGCGGATAAGATCGTTTCAGATTTAGATAAATACCCCACACAAAAGTCGCTCCCGGTTTGACTTTCTCCGATTTAGAAACCACATATTTTACCTGACTTTCTTTAAATTTGCCACATCATCTTCTAATCCAACTAGAAACACCTATGCTGATAGTGGGTAAGATCGGTTCAGATTTAGATATAACTCCCATACAAATGCCGCTCTCAATTTGACTTTTTCCGCTCTAGAAACCACATATTGTTCCCGATTTTCTTAAAAATTGGCAAACATCTCATATTCCAACTAAAAACACGTATGGTGAATGTGGGCAATATACAAACTTTGTCCAAACTTTACATATTATATTTGACCTATAAACATACATGGTGAAAGCAGGTCACATCGTTCCATGTTTCAATAGACAGATGCATTTCCCATCTAAAATTTTTTGTCAAACACATACATTTACAAGATACAAAAATCCTTCCAGATTTCACTTTTTTACCCAATTGAATTGTAATAGGATAGAAAGTGGAGTGTATTATATTGTCGGCTCCGTCCGAATTTAGCCTTTCCTTACTTGTTTTCATATCAAGGTAGGAAAAGTTTCATATCCGCTTTTTTTCGTCTAACCCGCATAATATGAGCAAAGGGTGTAAAATGTGGAATTTTTAGTGTAAATTCTGTGCAAGTATCTGCTCCTCGTTCAAGTACAAAATATTTATTTCATTACAAAGCCAATGTTGGATGCTTTCCAAAGTATATGAATTTCATCCCCTCAACCACACTGCGTTTGATAAATGTATGCAAAATGCGTTTTTTATGACTGCATCTTTCCGCTCTAAATTGTTTTACAGTGTGCATCTCAAACAAGGACAGAGCAAATAGCAGGTCCGTAAACAGTGACTCAGAGTGAGATTGGGTGGGATGAAAGTATTTACTAAAAAAGCCATCGCATCGGAAAATAATTTTTGGAATCTTAAAGAATTATCGAACCGTACCAAAAGCTCTCAAAAGCGTTTTAAAAATATTTTACCTTATTCCTCAAAAAGGGAAAATGAATCCCAAAATATGATAGGGGTTCAGAAGAAAAACAAAAACATATAAAAATCCCACAATTCCTAAAATTCGGAAAATAAATCCCTGAAATGTTATTTTTTTTTTTTGAAAAATATGATTTTTTTAAAATTAAACGCCATTTTTTAATATTGATAGAGGATCACAAGAAAAAATACATATAAAAATCCCACAATTCCTAAAACGGGGATTATAAATAGGTATTCTTGCTGATTATCGTTGTGCAAGATCTATTTGGGCCTGGTGCATAATTGTATTTTTGGCAATAATTTCAAAATTTAATATTGTTAGTCCCCAAAATCTCTTGTGCAAATCAACTGAGAACGACTTTTGCTCTAAGAATGTGAAATTTCGTTAAGATATATTTGTTCGTTCAATAATTACACATTTAATTCCATTTAAAATTTAATTGGAACCACTATGCGTCGTTATCGTTTTATAAACATTCGAAAAATCTACTTATCTTGAGAATTTAAGTTATAGGAATGTTCACTTACTCGAATCTACGCAGCCATTGTCACATGGACCCATATAGTTTATTTTCTAGTTTAATATAACATGGAGTGGGAAATTTGATCAAGATCCGATATAAAATGGACATTTTAGAGGAATAATAGTGTAAATCGGAGGTAAATTTGTATGGGGGATATATCGAAACATAGTCTCATGCAACCCACTTTCTTGTTAGCTGTTTCTAGATCGAATATAACATGATACTGAAAATTTTATGAAAATGCGATGTAAAATATGTATTCTAGAGGAGTAATAGGGAAAATTGGAGGAATATTTCTATGGAGGAAATCAAGGTGCTGTTTACTACTTTAGCTAGTGGAAGTCTTCTAAATCTGTGCTCCAATTTATATTCTTGTAGCCCGACATTATATTTGCACCATCATAAGACTGATCAAATATTTGAATAGTTTTCATTTTCTTGGGGTAAAATAAAAAAGAAAATAAGTTTATGTACAGAATCTCTACTACAGACCTACCAACGTTAGGAATCGTATCTTCAATGCTCTTCTTTACAGCTCCACAATTTACTTCTGGTTGAAAACAATTTATGTGGTGTTGTTAGGTATCTAACACCCAGCTCTGGAGTATCACCATCCAGATTGAAATGCTCTATCGGAAGTGACGCTGGATTGGACATACGTTGTAGGTTGTCCAGTTGCTATCGACTGGATTCCCCATAAAGTGATTGTAAAAAATATTAAATAACAAATAGAAATCTGGAAATTATTTAGGTTTTATTTTAAGCTATGTATGTATGTGTTTTTCCTGCCATATTTTAGTTACCTTTATCAACTAAATAAACATGTAAATATGTTAACACTCCAACAAAATGAAAGCTAAAGACAGCTTTCCGGATCCTTTTCCAAGGTACATTATTTTTAGTCCAACATGAACAGTAAATATGCACCAATTAGTTTAATTTAAAACCGAAAAATATTGACAGCAATAGTATCGCTATCGTAGTTCCATTTGTCAATCAGTAAGCAATCAATCATAGATTCTTCAATCAATCATAATTTCTTGCTTTTTTGTTCGTTGACATACATTAGCTGCCACAGGACTCTATGTTCATATTGAGCAAATATAGTATTTTTATTTAATAAATGGAATGGCGACAAATGAAGTCTGGACATCATCATGCTAAAAGGTTTTGTTTTGAAAATCTTATTATGTTTGGACAAACCAATTTCATGGCATTGCAGTTGTACTTTGATTACAAGAATAGATGGAGGGACAAACCGATTCAAAAAGTGTTTCTAATTCGAACGATGTGTCAGTTCCTTTTGGGGCAGGCAGAAAAGTATGCGTTGAAACCCTAAGTATGTTTGAACAAAATAAATTTCACGACATTTGTTGGAATCGGAAAATCGGCAAATCGATTTAAAAAGTCTATTTGTTCTGTATAATAAACAGTGTGTCTATCTCGATTCGTTTTGGGTGTTATGATTCCCTCTCTATATATAGGGGTTAAATGTAAGACCGACTCCCATTAATTTTCCCTCCGAACAATTTCCCCGAACTTTCCTACCCATAGGAAGCTCCCATACAAATACTAAATTTTTATAAAATTTGCTCGCACCGATCCAACTGTGCCAAGAAAGCCCCCTAGGGGACTCAAATTTTTGACCGACCCCCAATATTCTGTCAACCTCTCAGATTTTCTCAAAATGCCCTCTATCTTCAAGCCTTAAAGTGGTCTCCATTTTTTATTTTTTAAGAGAGAAAGGTCAAAAACTGCCGAAGAGTCGCCCCTAGACGGGAAGCATGAAAGACTGAACCCATTGATTCCCACTCTCCACGGACAATAATTGCGACCTGTACAGAGATAGATGGCCGGACAGACGGATAGACGGTTTACTATACAGATCGAATCACTTTCTGGGCAATGTCCGTCTGTCCATCAATTGTTGTAATCAAAGTACAGGTCGCAATTATTGTTCGATCCTAACAAAAATTGGCATAGATAAGTTCTGCGGGCCACGGACGAACGCCATTTTATTTGAAGCAAATCGGTTCAGATTTAGATATAGCTCTCATACAAATTCGCTCCCGATTTGTTTTTTTATACCCTCCACCTCCAGGATGGGGTATACTAACTTTGTCATTCCGTTTGTAACACCTTGAAATATCGACCTAAGACCCTATAAAGTATATATATTCTTGATCGTCATAAAATTCTAAGACGATCTAGCCATGTCCGTCCGTCTGTTGAAAGCACGCTAGCATTAAACCGAAAGGAGCCAGAACGTTAATATTTTCTATAAATGCGTCTCATAGTCGTAGATCGGTTGGGATTGAAACGGGGCGAAATCGGCCCAAAGGAAAAAATTTTTCCCTCACAAGGACTAAAAATACCCATAATAATCCCTAATATTTTCGCGTATTTAAGCATGTTTTTGAATATGTCTGTTTATATATGCTTGATATTTGGTATGCGCATTCCCGTTACAGCAAAAAGGTGCACCATAAAGTGATTCTTATTTATAGGGGGTGAAATGGGGCAAAAAAGGGATAAAAATGGTAGATATTAAACGACAACAGCTAGAAACACGAAATTCGGTGTGTATATTCCTCTAATTGAGTAGATACATAAAATGAAAATATTTTTTCCAAATTCGTACTTTTAAGGTGTAAAATGGGAATAGAGGGATAAAATGGTACCAACCAAACGGCTGTACCCAGAATAAGGAAATTCGGTGTATACAATCCTCTGATTGCATAGACAAGTAAAATACACGGATTTTTCAAAATTCGTACTTTTTGGGGTTAAAATTAAAAAAGGGGATAAAAAAATAAAATCAAATGACCGCAGCTAGAGTCATGAAATTCGGAGTAGACATTCCTCTGACTGCGTATACACGGAAAATAGACGAATTTTTCGAAATTCGTACTTTTTGGGGTTAAAATTGAAAAAGGGATACAAATAGTACCAACCGCAGCTAGAGTAATGCAATTCGGATTATACATTCCTCTGAGTGCGTAGACACGGAAAATAAACGGATTTTTCGAAATTCGTACTTTCAAGGAATACAATGGTACAGAGGGATAAAAAAAATACTAACTACCAAGAATGATGAAATTCTAATTCTGTAATCATGGAATTCGGTGTATACATTCTGACTGCATAGACACGCAACATAAACAGTTTTTTTTCCAAATTCGTACTCTTTCTTTTACGGCAAAAATTGGTTGAATAATGAAGTTAGGTTATTTTACGCTATGTATGTCTGATAATGGACTTTTGGAATTAAAATAGAATGGAAATACAACCAACTGTAGCACCCAATACCAATATTTATGATATTTAAGTTTTTGGAATTATTAAAATATTACATTTATTTATCAAATTATTTTTTCAATATTTGTATTTGTTTTGGTTTGGGTATATTAAAAAAAATATATTTCCCTGTAATAATACTGCACTTCTACGAAAACCGACAACCTCTGTGGATTGCAATCCGAAGTTAACGCCGTTTTACTTGTTTTTCGTTCTATAAACCAGATATTTCACTCGATTTAATTCAAATTTGGCACACTACCTTAAAATTGAACTAGAAACATCTATGCTGAACATGATTAAGATTGGTTGATATTTATATATAGTTCCCATACAAATTTTGCTCTCGATTTGATTTTTCTGTTCTAGAGACCACATATTTTAAATGACTTTCTTCAAATTTGGCACTGAACCTTATAATTGAACACATATTCTAACCGATATTGTTCAAATTGTTCAGCTAGAAACATCTATTGTGAAAGTGAGTCAGATCGGTTCTTATTTAGATATAGCTCCCATACTAATTTCGTTCACAATTTGACTCTTTCCGCTCTATAGACCACATAATAGTACCCATACTAATATCGTTCCGGATATCACCTTTTCCCCCATTTCAATTGTAATGGGGATGAAAGTTAAGGGTATCATATAGTCGGCCCCGTTCGACTTTAGCCTTCCGATTTTGGACGATGACCTGCAGATTAAATATGTTTCTTCTAGTTACGGCACAGCACATTGTTTTATTCATATATTAAATAAGCGCCTTATTCGGCAGCGTCGTTGAGAACTTGTAATTTTCACAATATTTCAGGCGTTATTGTTGATAGTCAGCGAGCTTTTCCCAGGTTTCTGTATCGGCAACAATGTTAACAATCCGAAGCGAGCGAAGAACTTAACTGTCTCAGGGGACCACCGTAAGGGTTGAAATTTTGGGGTTGGGTCATATATATTAGGGGTATCCTTGGAACACTTATAACAGTGGGAGCAAAGTTTATAAAATATATAGTTTTAGTATGGGAGCCCCTTTAAGCAGTGCTGATATGATGTAGGTATGTTCAGGAAAATGTTTTGGAGGTTGGTCTTACAATACTACCCCTTTAGGCGACTCCAATGCCTTTTCCACCACATTTTACCCCGATGACCCCAGTTCAACTTACATAGTTTAAATCCTTTAGCGATTAGATATATATTATCGTTGTATATTTCAAGAAAATTTACGACATTTTGTTTTGAAAGAATGTGCTCACAATTCACAGTAAGTCTTGGTTTCAAAACATTACATTTACTCATTAGATTTAGTTTGTATGTTTTCATTAAGTTTTTCTTCTTTCTTATTTCTTCCCAAACGTTCTGACTAAACAGAATTGAAGTTGAAAAATATGGCACTTGACATGTACGTAATGTCGACTACCTCTTATACCGGAAATGAAGACAGTTAATAGAATTCTGTTTCATCATTCAAAACATGTAATTTGGCTAAGATCCTTTTTTCCGGCAATTTTGAACATATTGAAGTCGATTTCCGCGTTTTTGTCTAAATGAGTTTTTAAAGCTCAATCGGAAAATGTAAAGAATACAGCCTAATAAATTTAATTGGATACATGACATAGGGAAGCTGCAATGTGAAAAGTGAATACATTTATCAGGCAGCACACCGGCAATAGTTAATGACAAACGTTTTGCGTGTCTGTGAAACTAGACAATAATATTTTACCTTTTTGTCCTCTGACACATTGGTAATAAATAAATAAGATACGATTAATTTATGCTGCATACATTTTACTTATAATCATCATTTATCTGAAGGAGCGGACAAATATTTCTTACGGACGGAAAGCACGATTCTTCGTATATGAATGAATTTTTAATAGCATTTGTACTATTTATGAGGTTCGTGCGATTAATTCTGTCAGTAATAAATTACAGGAGTTGTGCGCTTAATTACCAGAAGATAAAGTGAAGACGATATTTTAGGTAATACGACGATACTTTAGGTAATCTCCTTATGATTGATACAAGATCAGGGATAAGTTTGGGAAATTTCACATACAGATTTTTGTTATACTCGACAAAACCTACACGAAAAATAGTATCACTTCCCAAGTATTTCTTCTAGAGTTTTTTGTCAGACTTTATCTTTATATCTCTAATAAATTTTCTGTTTGGAATTAAAAATAAGGAGATTTTTTATTTAAATTCAACGTTCTTCACGCCTAAAAAATAAATGCTGCAGACATGAATATATTTAAAACTTCCTAGAATTTAAACAATGCCTCCATTCGTTGTCTGAACAATTTGAATTTCATAAAAATAAAACAGGCTATTAAATTCAGCACAATTGTCAAAGTAATGTTTCGGGGTGCTGAGATGTATGGGTGTTAATGGAGACCCAATTGGACAAAAGAAATGAAAAGAATTTGTAAGAAATTAATATATTATTTGTTTAAGTCTTGCCATTAAATAGGCCCGAATCTTAGAAGATACAACCTGAACACAGACAAAGGTTTCGGTAACCTCCAACAACAACAGCAACAATGTGATAGTCGGCATTATTTACGGCCGCATAAATATTAAGGCATTTTCCAACAAATGCCATATAATTACTAACATTTTGATTAATTCAAACATATTTATTAGATGTAGAAAATACTCTTATGTAGGGAAGAGTATGTCTTCTCTGATACTACGCAAAAATGAGGACATAAAACGCGTACAACTTTGCATGGCCTTTGTCGGCAACATTTATTATTAAATCCGAGGAGATTTTTGTCATTGTAATTGATTTTTTCGAAAAACAAGACAATGAGGAATGTATTTCGCGCACAGTGTCTCGTAATGAGAACAATTTATGAAATAATACGGCGTCAACTTTGCGAGTTTTTGGCTTAGATATCATGTTACAACCAATGTAAAACTGATAATTTAATCTAATAAGATTGGTGCAAAATATTATGTATATTATGGTCTCAGAATAATGTCCAAATGGTACAAATAAGACTATACAACAAAAATTTTGCAGAAGGGCAAAAATAATATTGTGAATTATTTTGGATAATATCGTGATTCATTTGTTGTTGTATCCATTTTTAATTTTTTACAAATATTCTATTTTACGCCGAAGATATCTTTAATATTTGTACTCTCATTTTGGAAATATAAGTTTGACACACACTTTTATATATTCAATCCAATTGTGACGCTACAAATGTTGCGAATATCACTTTCACAAAGTGATTTTTTTCGAAAAAAACTATCAAAAATAGAAATAAGAAAAGAAAGGCTAAAGTCGGGCGATTATATTAGGTGACGATTTTGGAAAGTGTCCTACATCATGGACCGATAATACCCTCTTTCACAATGCATGTTTCAAGGTGAAATATATCTTGCTCGGATCAAAATCCGTTAATATATGTGTTTTCTAGACCAGAAAAAGTAAAATCGACAACATTCGCATGAAAATATATAAAACTGAACCGATTTGACTCATTTTCACTACAGATGTTTCTAGTTAAAATATAAGGTGTTGCGCCAAATTTGGAAAAAACAGTCAAAGTTTATGGATTCGACAGCAGAAAACGTCAAATCGGAGGAAGGAAGCTTTATATAAATCTGAACCGAAATCTGATGAAGTTTCTAGTTACAATATAATTGTTACAAATTTGATCAAAATCGGTAGAATTATGTGGTTTCTAGAGCGGGTTCGACTATATGATACACTCCACTTTCTATCCGAATACAATTCAATTCGGTAATAAAGTGAAAACGAGAAGGATTTTTGTATCCTGTAAATGTATGTGTTTCACAAAAACTGTTAAATCGGAAAGGACATTTGTGTGGGGGTATATTGAAATCTGGAAGGAAATAGGTGAAATATAATATGTATAGTTTGTACAAAATCGATTAAAAATTTGTATTGGGACTATACTATATATCTGAACCGATCTAGCCCACTTTCACCATATGTGTTTCTAGTTAGATTATATGATGTTGTGGCAATTTTAAAGAAAATCGGATACTATATGTGCTTTATAGGGCGGAAAAAGTCAAATCGGGAGCGACATTTGTATGGGGACTATATCTAAATCTGAACCGATCTTACCCACTTTCAGCGCAGGTATTTCTAGTTCAATTAAAAATGTTGTGCCAATTTTAAAGAAAATCGGGTACAGTATGTGGATTTTAGAGCGGAAAAAGTCAAATCGGGAGAGGCATTTGTATGGGGGTTATATCTAAATCTGAACCGATCTCACCCACTTTCAGCATAGGTGTTTCTAGTTCGTTTATAAAATGTTGTGCCAATTTTAAAGAAAATCGGGTACAATATATGGATTTTAGAGCGGAAAAGTCAAATCGGGAGCGACATTTGTATGGGGGCTATATCTAAATCTGAACCGATCTTACCCGCTTTCGTCACAGATATTTCTAGTTAGATTATAAGGTGTTATGCAAAATTTTAATAAAATCGGATACTATATGTGCTTTATAGGGCGGAAAAAGTCAAATCGGGTGCGACATTTGTATGGGGACTATATCTAAATCTGAACCGATTTCCTCAAAATTCAATACCGATCGTCCTTGGTCCGAAATGGTAACTTCTGCCAAATTTCATGATAATCGGTCAACAATTGCGACCTGTAGAGTGCGAACAAGCTTAGATGGACAGCAGACGGAGGGACAGACAGACATCGAAATTAAATCGATTCAGCTGGTGATTCGAAGCCGATCCGTATACTTAAAGGTGGGTCTAGCTCGATTATTTCTTGGTGTTACAAACATTTGGCAGAAAACTAACTTATAATACCCTAGCCCACGAAGTGGTGTAGGGTATAAAAATTTAGTTGAATATCCAGTATTCCAACCAGTACTCACATATTAGAAAAATAATACCCTGGTCCACGAAGTGGTGTAGGTACGAATTTCCCAAAATCTCCTTATTGTCGTGCCTATACCATAAAAGTACGTAAACTACGAATTTCATGGTTCTTTGTCGTTTTATTTGTATGAATTTAGTCCATTTTACCCCATTTCATTTCCCTGGAAGTGTGAATCATTTTATGATGCGCGTTTACTCTACAAGATATGTGTACCTACTAAATATAAAGCAAATAAAAGAAGGAAGTCCTCAAAAGATGTACTAAATTTAGGGCTCTATTCATTAAATAGAATTTGTTTTGAAGAGCAGAAGCTGTGTAATAGATCCAATGTAGCTTATAAAATGCAGTTTGGTACGGTTCGTGAACCGGGGGTATAATTGGACCGTAGCTCTTCAAGGGCGATGATTTTTATATTTGGTCTCAGATCGACATTTTAAGGTGTTTGAAACGGAATGACATGCTTAGCATATGGCATAAATAGTAGTCGCATTTGCATTAACTTTTTCGAGTTTGTTACCTAGTATTACCTAGGTTTGTCCCCTTGTCCACGGTTTCGAATGAATAATTGACTAGTTAAAGTACTCATTCGCCCCATGGTCTGTATGGGTATGCCTGTATGATCTGTACAGCAATAAAATTGATCATATGGTTATATTTAAATTACTGCTAGACCATTGAAGCCCCCACGGGTATAATTATATAACGGGTATAAAATATATAAAATCGTTAAAAATGATAATCAGAGTACAGTGTATATAGTTCATTAAAATATAGACCTCTAATTAGTAAACATGTATACAACAAGCGAAAATTGTTTTAAAGAATTTGCTATATCTTTGCATTTGTGATTGACTGCTCTTTTTCTCTCTTGTTCGTGTAAACAAAACCATAAATAGTTTAAACTTTAACATAAGGAAAACTTTAGCCTTTTGAACTTTTTTTGTTATAACGCTTTCTGTACGCCCCACAGGAACAATGTTTTGAAGGCAGCCACCAAGGTTTGACATTTGCCTTCACAAGGAACTCTGAGAATATTCATTCATAGCTCTTAGAACAGATGCCTTGAAAGAGTGAGAACGTAAAAAAAACCAATCTCCACCCACAACATTTTAACTTGAACATCACAATGTCTTTTTTTAAGAAAACTGTTTGTTTTCCAAACAACTCTTACCTCACGGCGCTAAGGGACGACAAAGATAAATCATTAAACAAACAAAAAGTGAAGGTGTAGAAAAAGGAAGTGATTGGGTGGTCCTTGGTCGCTGGTGATATACACTTCATTAGAGTAGAGTGACAAGTTTGTCGTCAGGAAAGGACATACAGACAAGATGGTACTGTTATGAATATATAAAAAGCTCCACACCTTCATTCAAAGATTTAACCTAAATTGTATAGGGTATTTGCTTAAAACGTTTTTTTACTCCATCCTGCAAAGAATTTCTTGGAACTTTGGAGTTTGTTTTCGATACCCAAAGAAACAAACAAGAAAACAAAACCAGTAAGGAAAAGCTAAAGTCGGGCGGGGCCGACTATATGATACACTCCACTTTCTGACCGAATACAATTCAATTCGGTAAAAAAGTGAAAACTGGAAGAATTTTTGTGTGTTTCTTATATGACCTGATCCAATTTGTCAAATCGAGAAAAGTATTTGATTCGGGGCTATATGGAACATGGAATGAAGTGACCCACTTACACTATAGGTTCAAGTATAACGTGTTATGCTCAATTTGAAGAAATTCGGTGAAAATACGTGGTTTCTGTGGCGGCAAAAATCAAGCCGGGATATTTGCATGGGAGCTATATATAAATCTGAACCGATCTGACTCATTTTCACCCCGGGCATTGCTAGTGGAAAAATAAGATATTTTGCCAAATTTGAAGAAAATCTGTTAAAATATGTGGTATCTAGAGTGAAAAGAGTCAAATCGGGAGTGAAATTTATGTGGGTGGTATATATAAATCTGAACCGATCTGACCAATTTTCACCATGGGTGTTATTAGTTGAAATATAAGATGTTTTGCCAATTTTGAAGAAAATCGGTTAAAATATGTAGTATCTAGAGTGAAACGAGTCAAATCGGGAGTGAAATTCGTATGGGGGCTATATCTAATTCTGAACCGATTTTCTTCAAATTATATAGCGTTCATCCTTATCCCGAAAAACTTCGTTGTGTAAAGTTTCGTTTAGTTCTAGCCACAATTGCGACCTCAACTTTGATTACAAGAATAGATGGACAGACAGACTGACATTGCGATTCAATAAGTGATTCTAAGTCCATCGGTATAATTAACAATGGGTCTATCTCGCTTCCTTTTGGGTGTTACAAACAAATGCACAATACTCTCGTGGAGTGTATAAAGACAAAAGTATAACTTTAACGGTTGCACTTTTTTGTAGTTTTCGTTTCACTCCACTTCAATGTGGCTTCCGTCCGCAGAGGAAATCAAACGTTCTGTGTCCTGGTTGAACACCACAACGAAAAGATCCTTAAATTGAGCCACATTAAATGTACAAATGTTTTAAATAAAAGATTTCTGCTGTAGATACAAAATAACATTACTTAAAAGTGTGTTGGCGGCTATTAATGATGTACAAAGAACAAGAAGATGATCAAGTTACAGCTGTGAAACTCTTGGAGTTGTGAAAGTGAAACAGAGCAGGAAAAGGAAAGGCAGACTAATCGAATCAAGTGAAAAGTTTTTTCTTTGTGGCAAAGGAAAGGTAATTAAAGCAAATTCGAAAACAATGAATAAAAAACGATAATATAAGTAAGAGGATGGTGGTGAAGGTGCTTCCTGATTTGCCATATAATGTATAATCTTTTAAATTTATTAAACAAACTTTAATTTTGAATAATATAATAATATCCCTCCATGAAGGAGGGTGTATAAGATTCAGTCCGACCGAACCTTACACTCTTTGACTTGTTGAATTTCACATTGTAAAGGGTGATTTTTTGGCAATACTGGTTTAAACAGCTGACGCACGTTCCGTGTTTTGTTTCACTGTCAAACATCTTCAGTTTGGTCTATAATTTAAGCATGAATCGTCTTACAAACGAACAGAGCTTGAAAAATTATTGATTTTTATTATCAAAATGCGTGCTCTGTTAAGAAAGTTCATCGCGCGCTTCCATTTTATGGTTAGCTTAATCGACCCACTGAAGCGGCAATTCTGGCTATTGTGACTCAAATTCGTACCAAATTTACATTGTTGGACATTAAACCACCAACACGCTTACGTAGAGTGCGAACTGAATAAAATATCGCAGCTGTATCGGCCAGTGTCAATGATGACCATCAATTATCGATTCGTCGCCGTTCGCTGCAATTGGGCCTCTGTTACTCAAAAACGTGGAAATGGCAAAATTGGACTAAGACGATGGACCATTTGAGGCGCAGTTAAGGTCAACATTAGCTTCAAACAATCTTCAAACATTAAATTATATGGACCGTACTATCGATTCAAATTAAGATTTCATCCATTTTTTGAATTTTATGTGTTTTTATTTTTTTTTGAAAAACTTTCCTATAGCTTTTTAAAATCAACCTTTATTTGTATTACCTTTGTAAGAATTACAAATTGTTATAAGAAAAATGCAATTAATTTTAAGCAATTTTGGTATAATTCGATTTAAATCGCAATAACGAATTCCAACACAGTAAAATGTTGTTCTGTCTGGAAGTTCTCCATCCAATATTGCACTAGTTGATGAATTTCGTTAAATATTCTATTTGTATTGAATTGTGTGTCGAAGAATTTAAGCTCCTTTGAAAGTAAATTGCGATGGTACTGGTGCTTGTCAGTAACTCCACTCTTGAAATGTATTATATTGAATATATTTGTTCTACATAAAATTCAAATCAATTTAAAATTCAAATCAATTTTGTGCTAATAGCAAATAACAAAAAGAAATATTTGTTCTTCAAAAGAAGAATGTAACAATTGAAATTTGAAGAACAACATGAAAAATCAAACAAGTATTGAAAAGCTAAAATCGAACAGGGTAGACTGAGTGCTACTCTACTATCTATGACTTTTTTGGGAGACAGGACAACAGTCACAACCTATACGAAATTTAGCTGGAAATACGGTTGGGTAAATGGATATCACCTCCTTTCGTTATTCTAAGCCAGATAGGAAATATATGACTTTCGAAACGAATGGCGTCCCTTATTGATGTAAACAGTGTTTGTCTTACCACAGTGTGGTAATTATCAGACCTCCACGATTTGTAATCTGTAATTTTAAGGACTTTATGCAAAACAAATGAATCTATGATGTAGGTTTGAAACGATTCGTCATAACCGACTTGAATGTAGTTTATTCTTTATTGTTTCCACATCATCAGTTTCCCCAGCCACAAGAATACAATTTCTATTCAGGGATGGTGTGTGATATATGATGATACAGTTGCAGTTTATTTTCTGTATCCTTAGCCACTGGTCTTCCTTTGTTCCATGTCTGTGACCATGAACAAAAAATTGTTTAAGCTTGAGGACAACCAAATGATCGTCCTGACCGCACACTGAGGGTACAAACATGACAATAACAATCAAACAATGATTGCAACTTTTAGAATGCCTTGTGGGAACAATAATTTTATATTTTATTGTATGTGATTGTAGTTTTATTTTCTTTGCAAATCCCATTCCGGATGTGTTGAACGAACAATGCGGATATGTAGCACCAGCATATATCTTCAGTAGAAATATTTGTCAAGGACGATTATTTAGCAATATTACACGCATATGTAAGACAACTACGAAATATATATTTAAACTGTCATTTTGAATGAGTTCCACTGTCAAGGATAAAGTTTAAATAGTGTATGTTATAGAAAGAAAAGAAAGTAGTCAGATCTACTTGGTGCTATTACCAACTGTGTTGTGTTTGGTCGCTCATTTCAACACAGTGGTTCCGATTTGTTGTTATACTCTCCACTAGGCTATTATGTCTGTAACATTCAAAAGGAAGCGAGATATACCCGATCAACTTAGAATCACTTTTTGAATCTGTCCATTCATTTATTCTTGTAATTAAAGAACAGGTCGAAATTATTGTTCGATCCATACAAAAATTGAAACAAATAAGTTTTGCGGCTCAAGGACGAACGCTATTTAATTGAGATATAATCCCTATACAAATGTCCCGATTTGCCTTTTTCCGCTCTAGATATCTTATATCCCTATTAATATTGTAAAACCTTAATGTAAATCTGTCTGTATGATACACTCCGCTTTCTATCCGAAGACAATTCAATCCGGTAACAAAAAGTGAAAACGGGAAGAATTTTTGTATGTTTCCTAATCATAGGCTAATATGACCAATTTGTCAAATCGAAAAGAATATTTGTATCTGGCCTATATAAAAACATGTAATAAAGTGACTAAAGATTTGAAAAACATCTGTTAAAATATGTGGTTTATAGAGGGGAAAAAGTGAAATTGGGAGTGAAAATCTGAACCGGTTTTACCCATTTGCACCATGGCTGTTTATACCACAAATATAAGACATTTCGCCTAATTTGAAGAGGATCTGTTAAAATATGTGGTTTCTATATATAAATCTAAACCGATCTGACCTATTTTCACCACAGGTGTTCCTAGTTTAAATGTAAGATGTTTTGCCAAATCTGAAGACAATCAGAGCGGTAAAAGTCAAATCTGGAGTGAAATTAGCCCCCATATATCTAAATCTGAACCGATTTTCTTTAACTAAAAATAGTGTTTGTCCTTGTCCCAAAAATCTTCGTTGTGTTTCTTTTGGTTCTTTCTAAAATTTCTACCTGTATCGTGATTACTAGAATAGATGGACAGACAGACGGACATTGCTAAATAGATTCAAAAAGTGATTCTAAGTCGATCGGTATAATTAACAATGGATCTATCTCGCTTCCTTTTGGTTGTTACAAACAAATGCACAAGACATAATACCCTCGTGGAGTGTATAAAAATAAATAAATACTATAGTCATTTGAGAGAAAACTATGTTGTTATACCCTCACCCTCAGAGGGACAGAAAAAAGTGTAACGTATAGAAGGTGTGACTTAAGTATGCTTGTACCAAATCCCTTTCACGACTTTTTCAGTAGTTTGTTCTATCTGTATTTGTAAGAAAATTTGAACAACAACTTTGAATGGGAGCTATATACAAATCTGAACCGACCTGACCACTGAGGTTTTTTAGTTGAAATATTAAACATTTTCCAAATTTTATGGAGTGGTTTTTAGAGGGGAAAGAAACAAATCGGAAGCTATATATAATCTGAACCGCTGTGACCCACTTTCGCTATAGTAATTTCTTGAAATATAAGCTGGTTTGCCAAATTTGAAGAAAATCTGTCAAAGTTTGTGGTTTCTAGAGCGGAAAGAGTCAAATCGGAGGAGACATTTGTATGGGAGCTATATATAAATCTGAACAGATCTATCCTATTTTTACCAGAGCTGTGTTTAGTTGAAATATAAGCTGTTTTGGCAAAATTGAAGAAAATCTGTCAAAGTTTGTGGTTTCTAGAGCGGAACGAGTCAAATCGGAAGAGGCGTTTCTATGGGAGCTATATATAAATCTGAACCGATCTAGTTGTTTCTAGTTGAAATATACGGCGTCGTGCCAAATTGGAGGAAAATTTTTTGAAATATGAGGTTTCTAGAGCGCAAAAAGTAAAATCGGAAGCAAAATTTGTATGGGAGCTATATCTAAATCTGAACCGATTTTCTTCAAATTAAATAGCGTTCGCCCTTATCCCATAAAACTTCGTTGTGCAAAGTTTCATTTAGTTCTAACAACAATTGCGACCTGAACTTTGATTACAAGAATAGATGGACAGACGGACATCGCTAAATCGACTCAAAAAATATTCTAAGTCGATCGGTACAATAAACGATGGGTCTATCTCGTTTCCTTTTGGGTGTTACAAACAAATGCACAAAGGCATTATACCCTGTGGTGTAGGGTATAAAAAGGGGAAAATTTGTAAGAACAATTGTAAAAATGTGTCAAAAACTAAAAAAATACCTCATTTTAAATCGAAAAAGTAGTCAATTTTGGTTAGTTTAATTTGGGTCCTTGTCGAATTTCATATTTGGATAGAAATTTTTTCTAGAACACAAGTTTGTGAATTTTGGCCGATGGAATTTGATTCTGAACCACTTTGCGTCATCCAGAAATCGACTCAGGTAGATATTCTGAGAAGATTAGTACAAAAAACTACTTGTTCTTCCTTGTTTAATTCTGAATACAACAAGCTGTTGTCGTGCTAGTAACAGAGTGACCAAGGGTACAAACATCCTTATTTTCCAAAATCCTTCTAATCACAAAATACAACTTAAACGAAAAAGTTTCTTCGCCTTAAAAATTCAACACTTTTTTCATATGAAGCAGTCCAACCAACGTGTATCCCCTATTCCGTTATGGCTTTGAGTAAACCAAAAAACAACAAAAAATAGTTTGTCTTATCCTGGTTCCTGTTGCTGTTGTTGTGGGTAGCAAACTGCTTATGCCATCGAACGCAGTGTTTCTCGAAACATACAATTGCTGGTATATTAGCGCTATGTGTGTGTGTGCCTTCGATCAACAAATTGGCCGTATCACATTCCCGGATATATTCTTTCATGCCCGTAAGTACGCACATCCTTCGGATACTGCATCGGAGCTACGTATATTTTATGCTGTTGTTCTTGTGGCATTTCCTGTATTTGTTAGACTACATTCTGTGTTTGTTTGTGGTATGTGTGTCGTGCATGTGTATATGTGTGAGTAAATTTACATTCCGTGTTATAACATTTTACGGCAAACAAGCAAAATAAACGAAACCGTTTAAATTCTTTGTTTATATTGTCTAATGTAGCTGCTGCATGGTAGTAGTTGTTGTTTCTGGCTCAGCTAGAGTCACGTGGCATTTTTTTGTGCTCGCAAAGTAACATGGCTGAAATGTTTGGAATGTATGCTTAACTTCCTAGCGTCCTGTCCACTTTTTTCCAAATGTTTTTCTGAATAGAGGGAGCACTTTAAATAAAAATTTTTATTCTTGTCTTAGAATTGATAGTATTATTGGACGTTTATGTTGATTTTTTTGGGGTTTTCAAGGTGACGGCTAAAAGCTCATATTTTTTGGACACATTTTGTAAGAGTTGATATGAAAAATAAATAAAGGGTGAGTTTTTAGCTATTATATTTTTGGCAACACTGGTTTAAACAGCTGACGCACGTTTCGTGTTTTATTTTTCACTGTCAAACATCTTCAGTTTGGTCTATAATTTAACCATGAATCGGCTTACAAACGAACAACAACAATTTTATTATCAAAATGTGTGCTCTGTTAAGAAAGTTCATCGCGCGCTTCCATATTATGGTCAGTTTAATCGACCCACTGAAGTGGCTATTCGGTCTATTGTGGCTAAATTTCGCACCAAATTTACATTGTTGGACATTAAACCACCAACACGCTTACGTAGAGTGCGAACTGAAGAAAATATCGCAGATGTATCGGTCAGTGTTAATTGTGACCATCAATTATCGATTCGTCGCTGTTCGCAGCAATTGGGCCTCTGTTACTCAAAAACGTGGAAATGCCAAAATTGGACTAAGCGGATGAACCATGTGAGGCGCAGTCAAGGTCAACATTTGCATGAAATAATCTTCAAACATTAAATTATATGGACCGTACTATCGATTCAAATAATGATTTCATGCATTTTTCTGAATTTTATGTGTTTTTTTTTTGAAAAACTTTCCTATAGCTTTTAAAAAATCACCCTTAGAAGGAATTAATACCTTTCGAATGAGACCTAAATGATGAATATCGGACGAAAAATGACGTCACTGACTCCTTGTTTAATACAGGAGATGGATTTTCAGAGCAAAAAATTCAAACTCTTTTTACAAAAATTAGTTCCGCGGCGTCAATTTAATTCCGATGTTCATCATTTAGGCATCATTCCAAAGCTATTGACTGCCGCTATTTAGTTTTTATAAAATACTAACACCAAATACGAAAACAATTTCCGTTGTCACTGTGAAAATCAACAAAAAATTACTATAAACGTCCAATAATTCGACCAATAAGTTATTCTTAGACAAAAAACAAAATTTTCATTTCAAGAGCTTTCAAGGTTATATTATTTCAGAAAAATTTGGAAAAAATGTAGAACAAAAAAATTACACCGGAAAACATGATTTTAGGGTTATTTTCAGGAGCGTTTAGGTCACAGATGGCTGGATCTAGGAACGTAATATTTTGCAAACCCTCATTAAACAATCCAAACTTTATTTTTTTGGGGTGACTGGAACTTGTTTTTTCATTTGTATGGACGGCTACCCAGCCTAATATACATACTCTAATGGTGGCCCAAAGTAAAGGAGTCAAATGCATACGTTATTAAATCGAATGGATATGGTATCATGTTCCTGTGATTACTGAACAACGAATCAAGGACGGACAGAAGTACAGACGGACAGACAGACATCGTTAAATCGATTCAGCTGATGATTCTAAGCCGATCCGTATACTTAAAGGTGGGTCTAGCTAATTATTTCACATTTGGCGGAAAACTAACTTATAATACCCTAGTCCACGAAGTGGTGTAGGGTATAACAAGTAAGGAAAGGATTAAGTCGGGCGCGGCCGACTATATTATACACTCCCTTTTCTATCCGAATACAATTCAATTCGGTAAAAAAGTGAAAACGGGAAGAATTTTTGTATGTTTCCTAATCATAGGCTAATATTACCTGGCCCAATTTGTCAAATCGGAAATATTTATATCGGTGCTATATTAAAACATGGAATATAGTGACTAACCTTCACAATAAGTCTATCCGTAATTTGTATGGGAAATTTTTGGGGCGAAATTTGTATGGGAGCTATATGTAAATCTGAAGCGATGACCCATCTTCACCATGGGTGTTTCCAAATGAAATTTGAGATATTTTGAAAAAGATCTGTTGAAATATGTGGTTTATAGAGTGGAAAAAGTGAAATAGGGAGTTAAATTTGTGTAGGAGATGTATATAAATCTGAACCGATCTGACCCATTTGCGCCATGGCTATTTATAGAACAAATATAAGATATTTCGCCCAATTTGATGAGGATCTTTTAAAATATGTGGCTTCTACAGCAGAAAAAGTCCAATTTTAATGGGAGCTATATATAAATATGAACCGATCTGACCTAGATTCACCACAGGTGTTCCTACTTTAAATATAAGATGTTTTGGCAAATCTGAAGACAATCTGATACAATATGTGGTTTCTAGAGCGGAAAGAGTCAAATCGGGAGTGAAATTTGTATGGGAGGTATATATAAATATGAATCGATCTGACCTTGATTCACCATAGGTGTTCCTAGTTTAAATATAAGTTGTTTTGGCAAATTTGAAGACAATCTGATACAATATGTGGTTTCTGGAGCGTAAAAAATCAAATCGGGAGCGAAATTTGTATGGGGGCTATATCTAAATCTGAACCGATTTAATCAATTTTCAACACAGATGTTTGTAGCAAATCAATTGAAATGTGTGGTCTCTAGAGCGAAAAAGTCAAATCGGGAGCGAAATTTGTATGGGAGCTATATATAAATCTGAACCGATCTAACACATTTTTACCACTGGAGTTTCTAGTTGAAATATAAGATATTTTGCCAATTTTAAAGAAAAGAAAAGGCGGGGCCGATTATATTATATGATACCCTCTACTTTCTACCTCATTAAAATGAAATGGAGAAAGATTTTTGTATGGGTCCTAAATAATGAACCGCTCACCCAGGAAATCAAACAGCCCGGGTACGTAAAGCTCTAAAAGTAATACTTGGTACCTACCCAAAATAGGGTATGATAATTCCATAACGGCGAGAAATCAAACCGGGGAGGGCTTTTAAGAGGGACAAATGTTCAGAATAAGGTATGAAAAAATCTATTAATCGGAAGTGATATTTTTAATTATGTTGTTTTATGGTCCTATTGCATTATTTTGACCCATTTTCACTGGCGCACAGTGGTTCAGAATCAAAATCCACCGCCAAAATTCAATAACTTTTGTTCTAGTAGACATTTTTGAGCTCTGTAAGGATTATTTTGAGATATTGACATTAAAAATCGGGAAATACTTTTCGTATTTTTCGATTTTATTTGTTTATTTGTTTATTTTTTTACATATTTTAACGTTTTTGTTCATAATGCGAAGAAAAAAGTATTTTTTTTATTACAGATTTTCACGTTTTTCAGATTTTGAAAATTGTAAAAACGTAATTTCTTTTTTTGAATTTATCGAACTGTTTCTTGCACATTGTAAGGGATTTTGCACTCAGATCTTTTTGATTAGAAATTGTGGTTTCTTAGCTTTATTATTTGTCTATGAAATGCATTGAATTGTGAGTTTTCTTTGCATTTCATTGAGATTGATTTTATTTAAAATAAATTTAATTTGCATATATATTTGAAACTATATACTTCACAATTTATTTTTATTTTTCTCATTTCAGCTGCCTCAGTGGCGGTTTGCTTTATGAACATTAGTGGCCATATCCTGTCATTTATCATCCGCTGCGCTCGATAAATAAATCATGCATATAAAAAATGGTTAAGTAGCATCGTGTGCATGGTCCCCCTATCGATATTCAGCCAATTGATGACGACCAGCATTCAGGGTATACGGAAATACTTTTCGTATTTTTCGATTTTATTTGTTTATTTTTTTACATATTTTAACGTTTTTGTTCATAATGCGAAGAAAAAAGTATTTTTTTTATTACAGATTTTCACGTTTTTCAGATTTTGAAAATTGTAAAAACGTAATTTCTTTTTTTGAATTTATTGAACTGTTTCTTGCACATTGTAAGGGATTTTGCACTCAGATCTTTTTGATTAGAAATTGTGGTTTCTTAGCTTTATTATTTGTCTATGAAATGCATTGAATTGTGAGTTTTCTTTGCATTTCATTGAGATTGATTTTATTTAAAATAAATTTAATTTGCATATATATTTGAAACTATATACTTCACAATTTATTTTTATTTTTCTCATTTCAGCTGCCTCAGTGGCGGTTTGCTTTATGAACATTAGTGGCCATATCCTGTCATTTATCATCCGCTGCGCTCGATAAATAAATCATGCATATAAAAAATGGTTAAGTAGCATCGTGTGCATGGTCCCCCTAGCGATATTCAGCCAATTGATGACGACCAGCATTCAGGGTAAGTACCTCAAAAATGGCCATGAGGAACCGGCACAAAGTGTTTGTCTTTATTTATACACATTGCACTGTCAACTTTGATTAATGATCCTTAAAGGATGTGTACAATTATTATTTAAGAGTAGCATTTCCGAACAAACAACATGACCAACAGGAAATAACACTAACGTGTTTTATGCTTGACACTTTGTAAATAAATTTGATAATGTGGGTAATATTTAAACAAATTGAATTTACGTATTATCTAGGTCAACTTTTTGCTCCATTTTTTTTCAATTAATTTTGCTATTACATTGAAGTGCAATTGTATGTTAATTATTGAATGTCCTTATTTTGAAAACATAGTTCTTTATCAAGAAGTCGAAGGGAACAAAAGTAGAGGAGACTGTGATCGATGCAGAATTGTGATGAGCGCTAGAATTGTAGCCAGATTGAAAGTACCACCGGTTATTATGGTACCTTTTTTTAGGTCAAATCTCGCTTACTATAAATAAAAAATCGTCATATAATTATAATTTGCCCACACATTTGATGGTTTTACTGCTGATAATAAACTCCCCTTGTGTAAGATTTAATTTAATTTAATTTTCTTCGTTTTTTGCTCTTAATGAGCCAGTGTTTATTGTCAACACAATTTAAAGTGATACAAGTGAAGTGGCCCATTTGAGACAGTTTTGATTTATTTATTGTTGTTTGCAAAATGTTACAACTAACACCAAATTTATTAAAATCCATTAATATTTTATGCACATTCTCATTTCCCATTTAGAACGCTATCAGATTGTTACTCATTTGGCAGTGCAGCTGGAGAACGGTCAACCAGTTTATTTCATTGCAGCAAATGCTGATCAACGTACTCAAAACCCACCAGCGACAACATTGACCAGTTCCTTCTCGAAAATTTCAACGTCGAAAGCAAGGCGATGTAGTTACTGGTCATTCGGATTTGCGTTCTACTGCAGCTTCTTAGCCGTATTTATACAGTTCATCCGATGAATGATGAATGCTTTTACTTGCGACTAATCATTTAAGTTAATTTGAAATGTCCATGGTGTAGTGTTGCCAACATTTCATGCTGCGTGCTCAATTTGCTTGAAAACTATACGCATTGAGAAACAACAATCGCTGAAGCAACTGCTTCTGCATTCCCAAGTAAAATACGCTTATTATTTGTGATCATTATTGTCACATGTTTTCCATCAAATCCACGTGAATTGAGGGACAAGTACAAGGATGATATGTCAGAAGATATTTTGCATCGAGTTCGTGTCCATTCAGAGAATCCCCAAATTGAGATGAATGAAGAGATGCACAACCAGGCTTTGGTTTTGATAGAATGAATGTGTTACCTCATGTGCAGCAGTTTGTTAGTCGGGTTAGGAATGCCATTGCCAGATCGTCGACCATGCGACCCTTTAGAACTAAAATTGCAGCGTGAACGTGAATGCGACACAAACGCATTAAGCCAATTGGTTCGAACAATTGGCAAAGAACAAGGACGTGGATCACTTAAACTGATAAATTCAAAATCAAATCTTTGGTTCACTGCATTCTTTCAAATCTATCGACTGTGTAACAAACGAAAACGAAACAAGCAACTATATAACTGACTTTTTGAATTCATTGGATGTGTCTGGATTGCCACCGTACAATTTACAATTTAAAGTTGTTTCAATTGTCATCATGCTTTGCGGTCACAAAGCTCATGAGCAATGTAATTCACGCAAGAATACTAAAAGAAAAGTTCAAAGGTGAGGAAGTTCTCATTCCGAGAATTCCAATGATTCCAACCGATATGTCATTCGAGTTTTAGCGAATCCAATTTCCAATTCGTCTCGCATTCGCCATGACAATCAATGAATCACATTGAGTGTTTGTGGCCTCAGTCTGGAGAATGAAAGTTTTTCACACGATCAAATGTATGTCGCATGTTCCCTTGTCGGAAAACCATCCGCTTTGATCGTTTCGCAACTGGCAACAAAAGAAATATTGTTTATCACAGAGTGATTCAATGAGGGAAAATACAATTCAAAATCGACACGAACGTAACCCATCCAGCAAATATTTAAAAAAAGAATCAATTGCAATTGACCACAGATTTTCTGCAATTTGAAATGACGTAGGATAACGCCTGTGAGATGAAGTTCTCCGGGTCCACTATAATGAATAACACTAACGTTCTCTTAATTATGCATATACTTTTTATCATTTAATAGTTCATATACTATTCAAATTTGTATTTATTTATTTTTTTTCAAATAAATGTGAATTACCTGCACCGATAAATAAAAAAAATTTGAAGGCAAAATAACGTTTGCCGGGTCAGCTAGTACTTTATAAAAAATAGAGCATTTTTAAGAAATAATATATACATTAGGCTGGGTCGCGGCAAAACAAATAAAAATATAATTTTCAGTCACCGCACTTATATAAAGTTTAAATTGTTTAACCATTAGCAAAGTATGGAAAACGAATTCGGCTGACTATATTATCCCCTCCACTTTCTAGCCAATTACAATTCAATTCGGTAAAAAGGTGATATAGAAAAGACTATTTGTAATAGGGCTATATACAAACATGGCACCAATTGACCACTAAAACGTGTTATGCAAAATTTTAAGAAAATTAAATGAAAATACGTTTCTAAGGCGGAATAACTGAAATAGGGAACGAAATTTGTATGCGAGTTATACATAAATCTCAACCGATCTGATCCACTATCACAACAGATATTTCGAGGTTAAATGTAAGATGTTTCGCAAAATTTAAAGAAAATCTGTTAACGTGTGTGATTTCTAGAGCGGAAAAAGTCAGATTGGTAGCGAAATTTGTATGACTGAATCTGACACATTTCTATCACACATTTTTCTTGTTAAAATATAATGATTTGCCAATTTTAAAGAAAATATGTTAAAATATGTGGTATCTAGACTGAAAAGAGTCAAATAAGGTGCGAAATTTGAATGGAAGCTATAAATAATACTGAACCGATGTTCTCAAATTAAATATCATTTGTCCTTATCCCACAGCACTTCGTTGTGTAAAGTTTCATTTGGTTCTAACCACAATTGCGACTTGTACTTTGATTACAAGAATAGACGGACAGACGAACGGACGACTAAAAAAGTTATTCTAAGTCGATCTGTATAATAAACGATGGGTCTATCTCATTTGCTGGGTGTTACAAACAAATGCACAAAGACTTAATACCCTAGTGGAGGGTATAAGTCAACATCCAAAAGTCAATTTGAATGGAATAAGACCAGAATATTAAAATGTGAGTACAACAACAATTAATTTCACTGTGGTTCTAAAGAAACCTTTGCTTTGTACCACATGGCGTATACATTTAGTTAATTACGAATAATATTACGCATACGCATGGTGTTGCCAGAATCTGAAAGATGTTATCGATTTGAAAAATGTAAGGAAACGTCATCCACTCTCTAATCCCATTACACCGATTTTATTGTCAAACCTATTTTTTCATTCTGAAACAGTCCAAATTGTATTGTATGTATGTATTGTGATTGAAAATTTCTGTTTAATTTGTATGAACCGAACTCATAAAAATTATTTTATTTTTTTTTTTCAAATATAAGTATGACATATAACAATTTATTCAAGACAGTTAACATATGCACCAAATATCGCATTGTGTTATTCCTCCGCTTGCACTTCATTATATTTATTATCATATTCCATCAGGAACATAGATTGTTTACAAAGAATCGTCATTGCTGTCTATCTAATGCTAAGTATCGTAATTCGTTGAAAGATTTGCCCGTTTCGCTTAGAATTGTTCTTCTCCAAGTGGTTTTAGGTCTACCACGACTTCTTCTGCCTTGCGGATTCCATTCGAGTGTAGCATGGCATATTTCGTCGTATGGTTTTCGTAGGGTGTGTCCCAGCCAATTTAGTTTGCGCCTCTTTATTTGGGTGTTGATGTCTTCTTGGTTTGTTAATGCTAATAGTTCCTCGTTTGTGATTATTCTTGGCCACCAAATTTTTAATATATTTCGCAAGCACCTGTTTGTGAAACTTTGTAGTTTGCGTTTGCAGTACGGATTTTACGCATGCGTTGTAGACGGAAATTTTTGTCATCGGGGATAGTTCATTTGAATTACATACGTTTCGTAGGTTTATGTAGGCAACCCTGGCTATTTTAATTCTGCTATATACGTCGCTATCTGCGCCTCCATCTGATGTTACGATACTCCCAAGATATCAAATGCTTGAAACGTTTTCGATGGGTCTATTGCTGATGGTGAAGGATGGGATTTAGTTGCCTTTGATGACGCATGATTTAGTTTTTGCTATGTTGATTCGGATACCTTTTCGTGTTGCAATTGCTACTAGTTTATTAATTTTTTCTTGCATATGTTCCGCCTTATTTGAGATATACACTATGTCGTCCGAATAGTCCAAGTCTTCAAGGTGTTGGTTAACTCGCACTTGCTCTTCATACTGGTGTTAATACATTTTTTTATCTCGGCTTGAAAATAGTCGAGCACGTTCTTATATTTTGAGTGTAGACATTTATATTTCTACATAAGCACTCTTAAGGAGTCAATTGTTTCACCATATAAAGAAAATGCGAGAACAATGTGTACCCAAATCATAATAAGGCTTTAAATGCCATGTATTTACAACTGCAGCAACAGCAATTTCAACTATAACATTGGGTAATAAATATTGAAGATATTAAGCCAACAAAAGAGCGTGTGGTTAAGTGACATAATTTATCTTAACTTTCTTGCGTCTGGAAAAGGCGTGGAAAGCTAGCATGCTGGCAATAGCGTAACCTCACAGGATAAAGTTGCCGTCTGCTCCCGCAGAATCAATCGGAAATACTTATTAGTTAGAGATACTTTAGGTCATTAACATCTTCAAGGGGGGAGCATTTTCGCAGAACAATTTTAATTGCGCGTGTTCGTCTGCTGTAATTAATATAGGGTAGGATTTAATAACGCTTGAATTTCATAGACATAGACGTGTGTGTGCTTACATCTGTACATATTGATTAAATTCGAAAATTGGAAAAATGGACTGAAGAGATTTCTTACCAATTCAGAGAATTTTTCAATATCGCCCACCTTTATGTACATCATAAGAAATGTTCATTTTGCTTGAGAATATTTCGGTTGAAATGAAATCATTGTAATTTTTAATTTAACAAATTCTCGGCTCAATTTCACATGGATTTTTTAATATAACATTTCCATTTGGTTTTTTCTCCACAGGCCTTCGCAAGTGCCGCGAACAATGGTCACAACAGGCGGTGGGTTATGAACGGACCTACAACATCTTCTTGGATCTTGTGCTGCTGCCGCTGGGCATATTGTGCATCACTGATGAAAAGACTCTTTTATTCAGCAGTAAAAATAATAATGTGGTGACGGAGCTGTTGGTAACACCCATGCCAGTGCACCAGATGTCTGGATATACACACCAGATATATGCACCAGATGTCTGGATATACACACAAGTGGCGACGGATATGAAGACAATGAATATTTTCAATTTGAACATCAAGTGCCATCGCTCCCTATAATAACACCGATGAAATGCTACAAATTGCACCGGCCACATTGAGCAATGGCAAGGAAACAGTGCTTCATGCCAATCTCGAACGCAGCAAGTACTTGGGATCGTCGTCGTCGGGGTAATCGGCCACATATCCCAAGATATTGTGTAGCAACACAAGGACACCAGTACCGGCAGAAGTTGCCGGCCAGTAAATGAGACAGCCCCCAAAAAAAAACACAACATCAATTGAATGATAAACGACAGAATTCGGCATCAACGTCGTCATCGATACAACATTGCTATGGTAAGTTTGACAGGGCATGGTTCATTTGATGTAAACATTTTATTGTTTTTCTTTTCTCGGAATTTTAATCACAATAATGCAACAGAGGAATTTCATTTCAATCAATTACATTCAAATTTGATGGACATTCCATATGAGTGTTTGCAGGGGGGTCATTATTATTTTTCCTTAGTGGTGGTCTAGCCGCATTCAAGTTCAAAGAAATTACTATTTAGCAAACACAGTGGGGTATTGAGACAAATTCATAGCAACACATGAAGCTATACCTTCCTCCAGGATATTATGACTTTGCGAGACTTTTTTTTTGTATTTAAATATCACAGATTTCCAATAGTTATGCTTGTCATCATGTAGTTTGTCCTGCGATTACTTTTTTTCCCTTTTTGTTGAGCTTTGAACCAATGTGTTATACGATTCCTCGCATAACTCAAGTGCTTGTGTGCGACTTTCGCCAAGTAATTCCACCACTATGACGACAAAAAAATTAACATTAGCTCGCATAATAATTCATAGTAGTTCGACCGCTTTTATTAGTCATTTCACAAAAGTGTTTGTCAACAGAACGCAACTGGTTCATCATAGAAACGACGATGTAATAATGTAAGCCTCTTGGTGGTACAATTAATCACGTAGTACAAAACCTGGGAAAGCCGAAAAGAAAATGAAATAATTACAATTTGTTTTGCTTTATTGCTGTAATTTGAGTGACACTTTATTAGTTACCAACGTACAGTGAATTAGTAAAAGGGACTAAAGATTTTTTCAAGATGAAACTCTTATGTGCCGGTTAGTATGATAGTGGTCTATGTGACACTTTATCCATTTTGAGATATGTAATGGTTTGGAGTTGAGTCGATTGAAAACTAAAATCGACTACTATATCGAACAAATCGACCACTACATTCTGAGGATGCATTGACTTAGACAATTTTCATTCTACTCAAAAATTTAAAAAGTAAAGAATTGAAAACGGTTATCTCTATATAAGCAAAATATAAATTTTATTTTTATTCGTTTTTTATAAAATTCG
Source organism: Polietes domitor (assembly GCA_947397865.1). Classification (NCBI taxonomy): domain Eukaryota; kingdom Metazoa; phylum Arthropoda; class Insecta; order Diptera; family Muscidae; genus Polietes; species Polietes domitor. The sequence goes on from OX377620.1 coordinate 29,624,327, forward strand.
TGCTTTCTGGTACGGAAAGTCTGTCCGAAATTCGCATGGGTGTTACAAGTTGAAATATGAGATATTTTGAAAGATTTGAAGAATATCTATTAAAATATGTTGTTTATAGAGTGGAAAAAGTGAAATCGGGAGTGAAATTTGTGTGAGAGCTATATATAAATCTGAAACGATCTGACCCATTTTTAGATCAAATATAAGATATTTCGCCTAATTTGATGAGGATCTGTTAAAATATGTGGCTTCAAGAGCAAAAAAAGTCGAATCGGGAGCGAAATTTTAATGGGAGCTATATAAATCTGAACCGATCTGACCTATTTTCACCATGGTTGTTTCTAGTGGAAATATAAGATGTTTTGCCAAATCTGAAGACAATCTGATCCAATATGTGGTTTCTAGGGCGGAAAAGTCAAATCGGGAGCGAAATTTGTATGGGGGCTATATCTAAATCTGAACCGCTTTAATCCATTTAACACAGATGTTTCTAGTGGAATTATAAGGTATTGCAAGGTAATTTGAAGTAAATCAAGTGAAATATGTGGTCTCTACAGCGGAAAAAGTCAAATCGTTAGCGAAATTTTTATGGGAGCTATATATAAATCTGAACCTATCTAACACATTTTTACCACAGGTGTTTCTAGTTGAAAGATAAGATGTTTTGCCAATTTTAAAGAAAATCTGTTGTAATATGTGGTATCTAGAGTGAAAAGAGTCAAACCGGGAGTGAAATTCGTATGGGGGCTATATCTAAATCTGAACCGATCAAATTAAATAGCGTTCGTCGTTGTACCGAAAAACTTCGTTGAGCAAAGTTTCATTTGGTTATGTCTGCAATTGCGGCCTGTATCGTGATTACAAAAATAGACTCAAAAAGTGATTCTAAGTCGATCGGTATAATTAACAATGGGTCTATCTCGCTTCCTTTTGGGAGTTACAAACAAATGCACAAAGACATAATACTCTCGTGGAGTGTATAAAAATATTGTATACATATTTTTGAAAAAAAAATTAAAATTTTGTTCTACGAGTTGTGATTTCCCAGCAAAAACAAATAAGGAAAGGCTAAAGCCGGGCGGGGCCGACTATAAGATGCACTCCTCTTTCTATCCAAATACAATTGAATTCGATAAAAAAAACGGGAAGAATTTGTGTATGTTTCCTAATCATAGGCTAATATGACCTGGTCCAATTTACAAATATTCCAGAAGAAAATTTGTATGTTCACAATAAGTTCCAGTTCAAGTATAACGTGTTATGCTCACTTTAAAGAAATTCGGTGAAAGTGCGTGGTTTCTGGGCGGAAAAATTCAATCCGGGAGCGAGTGGTTTCTAGAGGGGAAAAAGTCAAATCGGGAGTGAAATTCGTATGGGGGCTATAAATTTGAACCGATTTTCCTCTTCGTCCTTGTCCGAATAACATTGTTGTACAAAGTTTCATTTGGTTCTGGCAACAATTGCGACCTATATCGTGATTACAAGAATAGATGGACGGACAGACGGACATTGCTAAATCGATTCAAAAAGTGATTCTAAGTCGATCGGTATAATTAACAATGAGACTATCTCCCTTCCTTTTGGGTCTTAGACACAGATGCACAAAGACATAATAATCTCGTGGAGTGTATAAAAATGGAAGTAATTTTAAAGGAATAACATATTAAGTGCCTTGAAAGTAGCTGTGTGCGCTGAAAATTTACTTTGGATGAAGTTCGAATACGTCTTAGTTTATTTGCAACTAATAACCATTTGATTTACTTTTCATAATTTTTAAAGTTTCAAAATCGAATCTTAAGCATAACTGAAAGAATGAATTCACTTGATTTATAATTAAAAAATATGATATAATCATAAACAACTATCAAAGCTAACATAAATGAAAGACATTTTCTCTTGTCCACTTATAATTAAAAATTATAATCAAACTATTAAGAATTGTCTATCGTTTTAGTGTCTGCTTAATTTTTTTATAATTGATTGTTAAATGTGTATTATCACCTATTCACAAAATCCCATTTCTCACTACACTGCAAGATGTAATTAAAATTGGATTACCTTCACTGATATAAAAGAACATCCACAATTCCATTATTTCATAACATTATGGGCACTGACTAAAATGCACTGAAAACGTGACCTAAAAAAACACATTCCTCCTATGACAACCCCGTATAAAATTCATTGGTGAAGATCCGCTTCTTCACCACATCCGAATCACAATGTGAACATCTTTTTCACTTCTTTGGATGCTCTTTTTTCAACATTGAAAAAAATACAACTTTTTTCAAAAGATGTGTTCATTCAAGCGCATGAAATACTTTACCGATTTTAATGTATTATATTGTTTTGAAGGTAATTTCAACTACTTTTAATATATATATATTTATTTGCAGGTTGTTCGTCTGGAAACTTTATACTGAAATCTTTATTTATTTATTAAATAATTTCATTTAATATGTTACTAAAATTATCAGAATCACTTAAAGTTGACATTACTAACGAAAAAGTGTGTGTTACTTTGAGCACTTTTAAACTAGTACTAACGGCAATGCTGCAGTGCAAAAAACGAGATATATTCTATAAATGTCAAAAAGAAAAAAATAGCATAAATAGTATTTTTTTCGATTTTTGGCTTAGACATACTACCTGGAACTATATTTTCTGACGATTAGCGTAGGTGCAAAAGGAAGTTCACTTGCACAAACGGTCATCAAACATCTTTTTTCTTCGAATGTCGATTACATTCAGTATAACATTAACCCCGCACATCTATATTGCATTCAAGTACTCGCGTGAGCAGTTTAATAACAATAATAATATCTGATATACTTTTCCGAAATTATTTTTTTCTCAACATACCTTCCTTCTGGTGCGATTGATACGCTTCTTCAAATCCTCATTATTAAACGTGAGTATTCAAGAAGATTTTTAACTGTGTACTATGTATGTTGTATGTATTGTTGTTTGAGCTCTTGATCGAATTCCAAAAAAACGCGGCAGTTGTTATATACTTTATCCACATGTCTATTGAGATGTTGGAAATATCAGCTGTATCAAGTACTGTGGCTCGCTGAACATTCAAAACTATATCATGGATTTTGTAATAACGCTATTTTATAATCGGCATGTATTTGGGTAATCTAATCTAAAAAAAATTATTTTATTTTGTATTACAGATCCAACTTATATCCAAGGTACCATCATCTTCATATGTTGTGAATTTCACTTTTATGTAGACTCAGTGGTTTAGACAAAGTCTCAAAAAAAGATTCGACAGTTAACCACAGTTAGTCTAAAACAAAATTATTTTTTAGATTGGCCAAAGTGTCTCTTAGAATTTTGTAGTGTTACTAGGACTAAATTACCTTTTTATACCCTTCACTACGGTATTATGTCTCTGTACATTTGTTGGTAACACGCAAAAGGAAACGAGGTAGACCCCCGTTTATTATACGGATCGGCTTGGAATCACTTTCTGAGTCGATTTAGCAATGTCCGTCCGTCTGTATGTCTGTAAATCTATTCTTGTAATTAAAGTACAGGTCGCAATTATTGTCTGATCCTTACGAAAATTGGCAAAATAAAGCAAAATGAAGCAAATCCGTTTTGCGCTCTCATAAGCATATTTTTGACAATTTTTTTTCAAATTTGGCACAACATATCATATTTGAACTATAATTATCTCTGGTGAAATTGAGTCAAATCGGTTCAGATTTATATATAGCTCACATACAAATGTCTCTCCCGATTTGAATTTTTCCGCTCCAAAAGTCATATATTTTAACCGATTTTCTCCAAAAACAACAACTCATATTTCAACTAGAAACATCTGTGGTTAAAGTGGGACCGATCGGTTCTGATTTATATATAATTCCCATACAAATTTCGCACTCGATTTCACCTTTTCTGCTGTCGAAACCTAATATTTTGACAGATTTTCTTCAAAAATTTGCACAACACCTTATATCTGAACAATCTCTGCTGAAAATGAGTCAAATCGGTTCAGATTTATATATACTTTGGGTAATATACGACAATGCTGGTGGCTTGCATGTTAGGCATACATTTATTCAGACAATTTTTTTCTTATTTAGGAAGGTTCACCCTTAGGAAGTAAAAAAATCGAAAACTACATTACCTCTTTGTTCTGTTTTGCGTCTACACAGTCAATAATATTTCCATACCAAATTCTATGATATGTTGGTACCATTTTTATCTCTTATGCTCTAATTTACCATTTAAAAATACGAATTTCGAAAATTTTCACTTCATCTTTCACACACCAAATTTCATAATACCAGTTCCTGCCGTTTGGTCTTTCATAGTGAGTGAGCTTCCTTTCTGTAATTTGTAAAACATTTTTCGCTATTTTAATAATCCGTTACAGCTGTTGCTAAATGATTCAATTTCGTATCTAAATTATGCAGATTGTATAATAAACCAAATCGCACAACTCGTATATTTGATGACCCATAACTGGGTGCTTTTTTCATAGAAAATGAAAATTTTATGGATCATAAAGTAGGTCGCACGTACTACACGTTTACGGCATCATGGCATCAGAAAGACATTTGCCTCATCAGTGTAAGTCCTCAGAGAAATCTCTAACAACACCATATCCATCAATTCGTGCCACTCAATTTAACTTATATCCACATAAACAGTTATAACGGTTGTAAGATTTTGTCAAATCTTTGGCATCCTTTGGCATACAATTTTCGTCCAAAAATCATTTATATGCGTGTATTTGCAATGTATTTTAAGCTATAAAAACGCCCATTTTATTGTTTCATAAATATTTTGTTTTTGTTTTCTTGGCCAACGAAATTAATTTGGCTTACACATTTTGTTGGCATCTGTGATGGCAAGGACGCTACCGCGATATAAAACAAAAACTGTCATAAAAGAAAGACAGAGATCATAAATTGTCCATGGAGGTATTGTGTATAGGAAGCTATAAAACGAAAGCCGACCAGTTTGCAGGGTCTTATGGCTTATATGGACCACTCGTTTGCAACACTTAAAAGAAAGAGATTGGTTCGATCGATATAACCATGTACTTTTTCCCAAAATCGAAAGGCCAGCATTCGAAAGTTGGTCACCTCGCCCATGACAAGATTTGAAGTGATTTCGAAATTTACAATTATATCGAGAATACCTACGTGTCTACATATACATAAGTATGTAGCTCAATTAAGAAATATTTCATATTTTTGGCCAGGTTGGTTTCGTATATTTAACGTTGAGCGTGTTTTACTTACAAACTAGCAGATTTCTCACTTAGCAGTATTTTTTCTATGCTTTATGAAGCCTTTCTTGAATCATCTTTGTCAAGGTACCTCTGCGATATGTCCTCCCAAAACTGTCAATTTCTCAATAAAAAAATTATCTGCAAAAATTCCCAAATGGTAATGCACTTATTGAAAGATGTTTATAAGCTCAAACGTGTATTTTTGATATTTGGCCTATATTTAAAATTATTTATATCAAGATCGGACGCAGTGTTGTTTTTAATTTGTTACTTTATACCCTGGAAATAGTGGCGCAAAAAATAGCCTTGAAGTTGAATTTTTAATACTTTATTTTTAGATGTTTTATACAAAGGGAGATTTTTTAAAAGCTATAGGAACGTTTTTCAAAAAAAAAACACATAAAATTCAGAAAAATGCATGAAATATTTATTTGAATCGATAGTACGGTCCATATAATTTAATGTTTGAAGATTATTTCATGCAAATGTTGACCTTGACTGCGCCTCAAATGGTCCATCCGCTTAGTCCAATTTTGCCATTTCCACGTTTTTGAGTAACAGAGGCCCAATTGCTGCGAACGGCGACGAATCGATAATGGATTGTCCTCATTAAAACTGGCCGATACAGCTGCGATATTTTCTTTAGTTCGCACTCTACGTAAGCGTGTTGGTGGTTTAATGTCCGACAATGTAAATTTGGTGCGAAATTTAGTCACAATAGCCCGAATAACCGCTTCAGTGGGTCGATTAAACTGACCATAAAATGGAAGCGCGCGATGAACTTTCTTAACAGAGCACGCATTTTGATAATAAAATTCAATAATTTGCAAGCGTTGTTCGTTTGTAAGACGATTCATGGTTAAATTATAGCCCAAACTGAAGATGTTTGACAGTGAAACAAAACACGAAACGTGCGTCAGCTGTTTAAACCAGTGTTGTCAAAAAGATAATAGCTAAAAAATCACCCTTTATTTCATTAAGCTCACTTTTTACTTAGGTAGTAAATTTATGAAGGCCTTTTTATTTAAAATCACAAATTTTGGAACATAATATCCCCACTTTGGGTAGTTGGGATTTTCGGTGTTTTCTTAGAAAGAAATAGAAAACAAAAGTCAAATCGGGAGCGACATTTGTATGGGGCCTATATGTAAATCCAAACCAATCTTACCCAATTGCTGCGTAGGTGTTTACAGTGGTACAGTATGTGGTTTCTAGAGCGGAAAATGTCAAATCGGGAGCGACATTTGTATGGTGGCTATATATAAATCTGAACCAATTTGCCACAAATTAAATAACGTTCGTCCTTGGTGCACAAAACTTATTTGTGCCAATTTTTGTTAAGATCGAACTATAATTGGGACCTGTAATTTGATTACAACAATAGGTGGACAGACGGACATTGCTAAATCGACTCAGAAAGTGATTTTAAGTAATAAACGATGGGCCTAACTCGTTTCCTTTTGGGTGTTACAAACAAATACACAATGACATAATACTCTCATGGAGTGTATAAAAATCGAGCACTATGAGCCATTAATGCCCAAATATATAACTAAGATTTATTGTAAATTCGATAACGTTTCGAATGAAATGTTGATAATATTATAACGAATTTTCTGGGATGTACACACCGAAATTAAAAATTCCAACATCACCCGTTAGTGCCATTATTGTTGGTAACAGTTTTAGCCATTTTTCCAATTTTATACAAAAAGTGGATATTGCGGTAGGGCACGGTAAACAAAAAATACAAATTGGATATTTTTTGAAAATTTTCATTTTCGCGGCAAATATGACTAAAATGATTTTCACACACGACATTTTTTTCCGGCTGATTTTTGATTGTTTATTAAGAACCAATGTAGCTTGTAACATATGCATTTGTAGTCAGTCGCGAAAATCGTTGTAATTGTTGAAAAAATTCGAAAATCTCATTTGCATTTGCTTATATTTTAACTTTCTCTGTCCGGGATTCTGAAACATTTCTGACAGAAATATTCCCCATGAAGTCAGCAATCATATGTCAAAATCTTTTGGTTTTCTCTATATGATAAAATGTTACGCGGGTTTTTCTAAAGATACTTTTCACAATTGAATTTACAGCCAACATTTATCCTATTTTATCCTGATAACAGGGGAAGCAAAATGCTATTAATAGCGATATGGTGGAATTTGATATACCCTAAATCTAGAAAAATGTTTTTTGTTGTTGAGAATTATGACCTTCGGCATTATGCTGTCCCATTTTGAACTATTTTATTTCTTTCATTTTTAAGTTCACAAACTAACGTGTGAGTGTATAGCCGAATTAGAAATATTTGAAAATAACTACTTTCGAAAAAAAATTCTTCTCTATATTTATATGATAGATGATAGCCAAAACAGAGAATAGGTTGGCACAAAAACTCGATTTCGAGAAAATGTTTGTTTGCCACTTTCGATAAACAATCCAAAATTTAAAAAATATTCTTTGTAAAATCTGTTCTTTCAACTAATTTTGATTTTCAAATTTAAAAACGTCTAAAATTGTATCCCTTTTTTACCAGATCGCCTAATTTCTTGAGTCCACGCAGCCAGTGCGAAGTAGACAATGATTTCCATTATTCTAACTACACCGGTTTGATTGATGCCATTTTTATGCCCTTTTCCCGGAAGCTAGCTTGTTTTCAACAGACAGACGGACATGGCTAGATCGTCTTAGAATTTTATTACGACACAGAATATATGTGCCAGTTAGAATAATAGTAGTCACACTTTATTCGTTCTGAGAAATGCAATGGTTTATGTTTGAGTCAGTTGAAAAGTATTTTTCCACCGAAGCACACCACTAGTTTCAGAGGATGTACTGACTTAGACCACTTTCATTCTTCTCAAAATTTAACACACACCATTTTTATTTTATTTCGCAAAAGTAATATTTCCTTACCAAAAATGAAAGAAAAAAAATGTTTTATTTCAAAACAAAAAAATAAAAAATATATATAAATATTTACAAGTTGGTCGTCTAGAAACTTTATATTAATATTATTTTTTATACCCTCCACCTGGGTCGTGGTAAAATTCTAAGACGATATAGCCATGTCCGTCTGTCTATGTGTCTGTCAAAAGCGCGCTAGCTTCCAACGGAAATGATCTAGAACTTTCAAGATTTCCCTTAATGTATCTTCAGGTTGCAGATCGGTTGGGATTGAAAGTGGGCGAAATCGGCCCAGATGGAAAAATTTTTCCTTCACAAGGACTGAAAATATCCCCTAATATTAAGAGAATTTCAGCATGTTTTTTAAACATATTAGCTTGTATTTACTTGATATTTGCAATGCACATTCCCCTTATAGCATAAAAGCGCACCATAGAGTGATTTTGGGGTTGAATGGTAATAGAGGGATAAAAATAGTAGCAACCAAACGGCTGCACCTGGAATAATGAAAGTTGGTGTATATATTCCTCTAGTTGCGTAGATACTAGGGTTTGGGGTCCGGGAATTCCCGAATCGTTTTTCCCGGGAATTCCCGAAAAAATTTGGACGGGAATTCATGGGAAAAAATTTTCAATTTCCCGAGAATACGGGAAATATTAAAAAAATAATTTATTTATTATGTTGATCAATAATTTAATGTTACTATATAAATTGGAATTTTTAGATGTATTTCAAATTCATATATGTATTTACATTACAGACAATTTGTTGAGTATTTGTTTATATTATATTACTACAAACAAAACTTTTTAAATTCGCTAAATAGCCATTTTATGCGAAACCCAGCTAGGGGAATAAAACCTTTTTGTGAAGCTATTTGCAGGATCTTTATTGTGAAATAAAAATATCATGCCGACAATACTATGGCTTACATAATGTAAATTTTCTTGTTTTCCTAGAAGAATCGAGGTGAATATCTTCTTCAAGAACAATTTACTTTACATATGTATGTAGCCAGAAAGAAATGGTCTAAAAATAGGAATACAATAAAACTTGTTCGCCTGGAAATTTTCAAGAGTATTTCAATGGCCATTTGTAAGAATTAATGACTGCACTATTTCAATATTTTTATTTTTTTTTATGAATTTATTAAATTAATATTAATTGTTTATGTTTCTAAAGTTTTTACAGTTTATAATATTCCCCCCTGTTTCTATAAAATATTTTTGTCTCCAGACGAATGAATATTCTAAATTAAATGTGTCATAACATTCTCTGTCATATGAGTTATTTGTTTCCTTAATCGTTTTCAATTTTGAATCTAGTGTAGATGTCAGTCACTTTTACCTGCGATATAAATGTCCAATTCTGACGATAAGTCTACACCTTTTCAAGTTTATAATGAGAAAATGTAATTTATAATCAGAATATGTAAGTTCATGATGAGAAATGTAAATTCATAATAGGAGCATGATAATTCACAATCAGCACTGTAAATTCGTAATGTGAAATGTAAATTCATATTGAGAAATATAAAATCATAATAAGAACATACAAATTGATAATGAGATATATAAATACAATATGAGAAAATCCAAATTGATAATGAGAAAATATAAATTCTTAGGAGCGCCCCGGTAGTCGAGTTGGTAGCGTGATCGGCTATCAGCGTGGGGGTTGTGGGTTCGATTCCCACCAGAGGCTCTGGTCTGTCGCTGCAATATCTAGCTACAATGGTCTTAGTCACCCCGGCTCAATCCCTGGACCCAAAATTAGAATATACATTTACTTTGTATTGTGATTAATAATAAATAAATAAAAATAAAAAAATAAATTCTTATTCATATATATTCATAAAATTTTGATTCATAATCAGAAACAGTAACATTTATAATCGAAGCTATGTATGTACGTTCTTCTATGGATATTTTCATTGAAACACATATTTTATCAATTTTCTCATTATAAATTTACATTTTCTCAATATGATTTTATATTTTCTCATTATGAATTCATATTTTCTGAGTATGAAAACGTATTTTCCGATTATGAATTTGGATTTTCTGATTATGTATGTATGTTCCTATTATGAATTAATTGTTCTCAATATAAATTAACAATTCTCATTATGAATTAACATTTTCTATTATTATTTACTTTACACAATATGAATTTGTATGTTCCGAATATAACCTTGAAAAGGTGTAGAGTAAAAGATTTGTAAAATGAAAAATAATTTGTAAAATATTTTGACAATAACATTCGTTTTTAATTTGTAATATGACAGTATTGAAAAAAATACACCAGTTATTAAATATTGATATTTTAAACCTGATTGGACATACATATAAATAAATTACTTTTTCCCGGGATTCCCGGGAATGAAATTTTTTATTCCCGTTTTCCCGGGAATGAAAAAAGTCCGGGAAACCCCAAACCCTAGTAGATACATAAAACAAAGGAATTTTTGAACTTCGTACTTTTAGGGTGTAATCTGGAAAAAGGGGATAAAAATTGTACCAAACAAATGGATGCAGCTAGAACCATGAAATTCGCTGTATACATTCCTCTGAGTGAGTAGACACGAAAAATAAAAAGGTTTTTCCAAATTCATACTTTCAAGAGATTCAATGGGAGCAGAGGGATACAAGTGGTACCAACTATAAGGCTACAGCTAGAATGATGAAATTCGGTATGTATATCCCTCTTTTAAGGGGTAAAATGCGAAAAAGGGGATAAAAATGGTACCAACAAAATGGCCGCGGATAGAATCACGGAATTCGGTGTATACATTCCTCTGACTGCATAGCCACGTAAAATATTTTTTTCCAAATTCGTACTTTATTTTGCTGCTTTAAGGACAACAAGTAAGAAGGCGTTAAGTTCGGCCGGGACGAATCTTATATACCCTCCACCACGGAGTGCATTACATAGTATTACCAGCAGGTTAAAGGAAGTCGACTTTACATAGAAGCACAGTACCATATTACGAAAATTTTGATATTTTTATGCACATTACTATATTTGTTTAACATTTCAAACTATAATGTATACATATGCGCACTGTTTAAAATCGACTACTATATATATAAATAAAATGCTGAAATTGTGAAAGTGAACATGCTTAAATATTAGGCGATTGTCAGTCGCCATTAGGGAGAAACATTTTCAGATACAGACAAAGTGATAAGAAAAGTATACATTTTAAAGATATCCCCATTCACCCCATTCTCCGCCCAAATGTACAAATTTCGAAAAAACCCTTTTTCGAGTCTTCATAGTCAGAATGTATACACCGAATTTCATGATATCAACCTCAACGGTTTGGAAGGTCCCATTTTTATCCCTCTTTTTCAATTATATCCGTTAAAAGTACGAATTTCGAAAAATCCCTCTATTTTACGTGTTTATGCAATTAGAGGGATGTACACACCGAATTTCATGATTCTAGCTGTTGTCGTATCATTGGTATCATTGGTACCATATTTTATCCATTTTTGTCCCATTTCGCCCGCTAAAACATTTATTTTCTTTGTGGTGCTTCCAAGCTACAAGAGGAATGTCCTCAACAAATTTCAAATGTATGAAAATCAGAAATTTAATTAATAAGCAAAGGCTACCAATATTTTTATACTACCCTAAATATTGGGGGATAGAGAGTGTATTTTCAGCTGCAGTTCTTCGGTTGGTTGTATTTCCATCTATTTTAAATTCAAAAGTATACATTGTGAAAATACCTTATCTCTCACGTACGCAGTATAAGACCACTTCATGATTTTACCATTTTTTGTCGTAAAAGCAACAAAATTAAGTACGAACTTGGAAAAAAATATTTTACGTGGCTATGCAGTCAGAGGAATGTATACACCGAATTCCATGATTCTATCAGCGGCCATTTTGTCCCCTCAAGAGTACTACTATCTAAAATCTCTTTATTTTACGTATCTACACAATTAGAGGGACGTACTCACTGAATTTCATCATTGTACCTGTATTCGTTTAGTTGGTACTATTTTTATCCCCTGTAGCCATTGTATCCATTGAAAGTACGAATTATGAAAAAACGTTTTATTTTTCGTGTCTACGCATTCAGAGGAATGTATACTCCGAATTTCATGATTCTAGCTGCTGTCATTTGGTAGGTACTATTTTTATCCCCTTTTTCCATTTGAACCACAAAAATTACGAATTTTGGAAAGTTCTTTTATTTTACGTGTCTACGCAATCAGAGGAATGTATATATCGAATTTCATTATTTTAGGTGCAGCTGTTAGGTTGGTACTATTTTTATCCCTCTATACCCATTTAACCCCTTAAAAGTACGAATTTAGAAAAAATTCTTTTATATTATGTATCTACTCTATTAGAGGAACGTACACGCCAAATTTCGTGTTTCTATCTGTTGTCGTTTAATAGGCACCATTTTTATCCCTTTTTGTCCCATTTCACCCCCTACAAATAAAAATCACTCTATGGTGCCCTTTTATGCTATAAAGGGAATGCGCATTTCAAATATCAAGTAAATACAAGCTAATATGTTCAAAAAACATGCTGAAATACTCTAAATATTAGGGGTATTTTCAGTCCTTGTGAGGAAAAAATTTTTCCCTCTGGGCCGATTTCGTCCACTTACAATCCCAACCGATCTACAACCATAAGACACATTTAGGAAAAATTTGAACCTCCTAGCTCATTTCGTTCGGCCGCTATCGTGCTTTCAACAGACAGACGGACATGGCTATATCGTCTTAGAATTTTACCACGACCCAGAATATATATACTTTATGGGGTCTCCGATGAATATTTCAAGGTGTTACAAACGGAATGACAAAGTGAATATACCCCCATCTTGGAGGTGGAGGGTATAAAAAGGGTTGAATAATGAAGTTGTCTTATATTGCGTACGTGAGAGATAAGGTATTTTCAAAATTTATACTTTTGAAATGAAAATAGAATACAAATACACCCAACCTAACGATTGTAGCTGAAAATAGAGTATTTATGATTGCTGCCTTATATTTACTTTGTGAATTGAAGTATTATTTCCATTATATATATATATATACATATTATACAAATATTGGTAGCCTTGGCTTATTGATTAAATTTCTGATTTTCATACATATGAAATTGTTGCGGACATTCCTCTTGTAGCTTGGAAGCACCACAAAGAAAATAAAAGTTTTAGCAGGCGAAATGGGATAAAATATGGTACCAATGATACGACAACAGCTAGAACCATGAAATTCGGGGTGTACATCCCACTAATAGCATAGACACGTAAAATAGGGAGATTTTTCGAAATTCGTACTTTTAAGGGATATAATTGAAAAAGAGAAACTCGTGTAGACATTCATCTGACTATGAAGACTCGAAACAAAATGGGGCGAATGGGGATATCTTTAAAATTTTCTACTTTTCTTATCAAAATAATACAGTCACTTTGTCTGTATCAGAAAATGCTTCTCCCCAATGGTAACTGACAATCACCTAATATTTATGCATGTTCACTTTCACAATTGCAGCATTGTATTTACATATAGTAGTAGGTTTTAAACAGTGCGCATGTAGTAATGTGCATAAAAATATCACAATTTTCTTAATATGGTACTGTACTTCTATGTAAAGTCGACATCCTTTAATCTGCTGGTAATACTGTGGAATGCACTCCGTGGTGGAGGGTATATAAGATTCGGTCAGTCCGAACTTAGCGCCTCCTTACTTTTCAAATAATTTCATTTCATATGTTATTCAAATTATCTGAATCACCGAAAATGGACATTATGAATAACAAAATGTTTCTTTACATCACCAGATATCAACGTCAGTGGATATAGTGTGACTTAGACCACTTTCAAACTAGCACTAAAAACAATTTTGGTGTGCATAAAATGAGAAATGTCATTGTAAGGGTACATTATTTTAAGAGTCAAATTCTTAATTCTTAAAATAGAGAATTCTTAAAGAGAAAAATTGGGATATCACAAATTTTGGATGAAAAACAGTCCTAAACAGTTTTTGATGCCGCTTATTGGAATAATTTGCATCAGTGGAGACAAACAATATTTTGTTAGATTAAGCGAAATCTGCAAATTCCACTACCCTGACTTTAGTTATTCCATGTATTCGTAATGTGTACATCAGTAAACGTTATTTATTGAATTCAAAGATGCCAGTAAAACCAACATTTTCAATTTAACTATCTGCAGATAAAAATATTGGTTGGTTGCATTAGGAATTTCCACATTTTCCTTCATAGCATTTGCTAAAAGCCAGTTAGAGTTATAGTCGTATTTATGAGCTACAAATGTTTCACAATTTCTAAATAACAGTTTTTGCATATCAGTCTCCCTCAGTCCAATGCCAGTGTCACAGCACATCATAATCTCGAACAAAATTGGATTTATGTACAGACAAATGGTTGTGCTGTGACACTCAGTCATAAATTAATTTTTAGTTCCACAATAGGTCCTGCAGCACTTTTTGCCGTATTTATGAACAATGAGACAGTTTTGTGATTAGCTTTCTAAAGGATTATTTATGGTTACAATTACGAGCGAACATCCCTCAAGATAAATTCAAGGAAAATGTGTATATAAACATTTGCATATACATTAATACCTTCTAAGCCCAACAAGAGAACTACAATAGCATTATTGTTTATTATTTTGCAGATTTATCTGTTGAGTTTCGAGCATATTTGAGCTTCATAACGAAATGACTGCTGGCAAATTGTGTACAAAACTCAGAGGTAATAGTGATTTTTAACTAATAGTCATAACTCAAAAGTGCCTAGTGAGTTTTGTGGATATTTTAGAGAGTGGACAAATTATGTAGAGGATGATACAAATGTTTGTTCGTATTCAAGAGTGTGGAAAGCGTAGATAACATTAATAATTTCTATTTAAAATACTGTGATGCGATTATAAGCGTTTGAAACTAAAAAAATCTATAAAATTTTGTTTCAAAAATAGTGAATTTTGACTTGGCCGAGATGACCAAATTTGGAGGGTCACCCAGTAGCCCCCATTCCCACAAGGGGTCATGAATTTCACAAATCATCTGGAAAACTTCATTGAACTAACTTCATTAATGCTACTTATCTAGTTTATTTGCACATAAAACTACCATCCTCTCATGTCCTTTTCCTTGAAATTCAAATTTTTCCCATTATTCATATTCCAGATGACATTAAGCAACAGCAGTCAAGCAACACCAGCAGGAACAACATAAACCACAACTACTGTTAATCCTTTGTCGTTGTCGCACAAACCAACAATGGGCGCCGTCAACAACTCTACTGCATGCGTTCCGCCTCATTTAAATCCTTCAATCGCACAAGTCGAACAAGTTCCGAGACTGAAGACACCACCTCGTCATCTTGTCAATCACTGAATGCATTATCAACAAAGTTCCAGAGACAGCTGCGACCACAACAGACCGGGACGACAGCATACGGTGATGCGTCAGACTCAGTACCATCAACAACTGTCACAAACGCCAACGGATGTGACCGAGAAGCGTAAATTGAATGCATCGCCAAGTTTACGTATCACGGAATCGGCGTTAAGAGGGTAGGTTGGTTGGTGAAAGGAAAATATGTTCACGCAAGTGCATATTGACTATTTTTTCAATAAAGGGTAGTTCCAAACAAAATTATAAACTACAGAGTGGCTGATTAATGTTACTAAAGGGTGATTTTTTAGCTATTATCTTTTTGGCAACACTGGTTTAAACAGCTGACGCACGTTTCGTGTTTTGTTTCACTGTCAAACATCTTCAGTTTGGTCTATAATTTAACCATGGATCGTCTTACAAACGAAAAACGCTTGCAAATTATTGAATTTTATTAGTAAAATGAGTGCTCTGTTAAGAAAGTTCAGAAAGAAAGAAATTGTGTTCAGCGACGAAGATCATTTTTGGCTCAATGGGTACGTAAATAGGCAGAATTGTCGATTTTGGAGTGAATATCAGCCAGAAGCATTGCAAGAGCTACCAATGCATCCAGAAAAGTCACAGTTTGGTGCGGTTTATGGGATGGTGGCATCATTGGACCGTACTTCTTCAAAGATGATGCGAATCGTAACGTAACTGTGAATGGTGAGCGCTACCGTGAGATGATATCCAACTTTTTTTGCCCAAAATGCAACAGCTTGACTTGCATGACATGTGGTTTCAACAAGACGGTGCCACATGCCACACAGCACGCGCAGCAATGGACTTATTGAGAGGCGAGTTCGGTGAACATTTTATTTCACGTTCGGGACCGGTCAATTGGCCGCCTACATCGTGCGATTTAACGCCTTTAGACTATTTTTTGTGGGGCTATGTTAAAGCTCATGTCTATACAGACACGCCCGCTTCAATTGACTTCCAATGCGTCAACATTGAAGCATTTATTCGTGAGATACCGGCCGAAATGTTGGAAAGAGTATGCCAAAATTTGGCTAAGCGGATGAACCATTTGAGGCGCAGTCAAGGTCAACTTTTTTTTGTTTATTTTGTGAAATTCAAGTATATACATAGTAGGTTCTATAAATAAACAAAAAGATTTTCTAAAGTAGAGTTACAAACCATAGCCCTCAGAACGGGAACTCAGGTACGCTTAGTATATACATATAATACATTTATACAAAAGTTTTTTTACATTTCAGATTCTTATTTCTAGTATATGTAAACTCGTACACTTATGTTATAATATATGTAATGAAAAAGTTACAAAACCATTACTTTCATATTTAAAGGGATTAAAAGTGATGTCAGACTTGGTAAAAAAGAAAAAAAATCATCGGATTAATTAGTAATCCACCAAAATATATTTCTATTTAGTTTTCTCCTCTCTTCGGGATCTATATTTGAAACGTTAGTATCGAATCTCAGATCATTGTTGGATATAAGGTCAGTACTGACAGCGTTTATATTAGCTCTTCTATGTAAATGATAAAAAATGGGGACCCCATTATTATTTTGTATATAACCGTTCTTGTCGAGGTAGAGGAAAGCCTCAGGAGGAACATACCCCGATAATAGTGTTTCCTTGATATAATTTTCATCAACGTAGTAAGGAGCCATAATAAGATTATTTGAATGACATTGCGTCGTTTTAATAATGTGATTTCTGATTAATTTTATAATAAAATTATCAATTCTTGTTATGGTCAAGGTCAACATTTGCATGAAATAATCATCAAACATTAAATTATATGGACCGTACTATCGATTCAAATAAAGATTTCACGCATATTTCTGAATTTTCTGTGTTTTTTTTTTTTTGAAAAACTTTCCTATAGCTTTTAAAAATCACCCTTTACATTAAGAAACTTAAATAAGTACATTTTAATTTATATAAATTATGAATTATCTGTTCATTTGAAAACCAAAACATATTTATTAAATCCTTTTAATAACACTATCCAATAATAGCATTTGTGGAACAGAGTATCGACCTTATAATTCCGAAAGGACATGTTTAGTAGATTATTTTTCTAGAAGAAACTTATAGTCCAGCTGGTCTGAGTTTATTTTTACAATAGGCCAAATTTGAATGTGAAAAAAGTGTTGTAAATTAATGTCTGAGAGAAATCTTACTGTCAATACTATATTGTGGACTTTTATGAGGATTATTTTTGTTGAAGATCTTAACCCTCTAGCTCCTCTCTGTATGGGTCAATTAGACCGTTTTTCGAGAAAATCGGAAAAATCCTTTCAATAAGGACATTTGATTAAAATGTTCTACGATAATTTCAGTAAGGGTCGCCAAAGACGCCAAAGTTGTAAATAAAGCTCTTCACGCTTAAATTGCACAATTATACGCCAACTTATACAACAAAATTAGTAGGGTCAAAATCCGTCCATGTTTTTTTGGTAAGATCAGGCATTTTCGCGAAATAATGTGGATATTTCGTTAGAGCATTGTAAACAAAAAGTACAAATTCGATATTATTGCAAAATTTTTATTTTCTCGTCTGCAATCATATCCCAAAAAATATTTCGTTATTCTCTATATGAAGAAAGTTACGCGGGTTTTTATTATGGCCTTTTTGAAAGGACTTTTTGGAGCTTTTCGTAAAAGGCCTAATTGATCCATACAGAGATGAACTAGAGGGTTAAAATCTTCCACAAAATGGATCCTCATAAAATTCCACAATACACTTCAGACAATAAGAATTCTCTCAGACATTAACTTGCTATATTTTTTCACTTAGTATAATGCTCCCTTTGACAAAACAATTAAAACTTTGATCCACTGCAAAAAGAAAGTAAGACCTGTTGGACTTTAAGTATTCTCTAAAAATGATCTGCTCAACGTAACCCGTCAGAATTATAGGGTCGCTATTCTGTTCCATTCAAAAATTCTTCATTTGTTGGATAGTATAATTTTTTCAAGTATTAAAATTGTGTGTCTCTCCTTCTATCCATCTAACATTTGTTCAATAACAAATCAAACATGTATTGATACCCATCAAATTAGATTGAGCTAATGAATTTCCAAAAATGCTAGAGCAAAGTGTCCTCGGGATTATTACTAACATCCATTTACACATTCCTTTAATTTTCATTCTCTGCTTCTCTCTCTCATTTCAGATCAAATCTCGAAAAGAAGTTGGAAAGCAAAAAACGTGCTGTTAAAATGCTTTTTGTGCTGGTCCTGCTGGGCCATGTTCTTCGGTCTGGTCATTTATGAATATGTCCACTACACAACGATAATTTTGTTTCAGCTGTTGGCCTATTCGTCGAGTTGCTGTAATCCCATTACCTATTGCTTTATGAGTGCCAGTTTTCGGCGGGCTTTCGTGGACACCATGAGATGCGTCCATTTATATGGTGGTACATTTTGTTATAAAAGCTCCAACTACGAATCTGTCGATGGCCGGCAATTCCATTGCTGTACGGTGGTCACAGCAAATACCATGTTGGACAGTCCGCGACTTTGAGGTCCCAGTTGCTGATGGTCAACAAATCAAATAGAAGAGGAGCTAAGCTAACATTTGAGGAGGAGCATGTTAGGTTATCTAAATAAATGTATATGGATGTAGTTGATATATTGAAAGATTGAAAGGTCTTAACAAAAGCAGAAAATAAATGCAAACGCACATTATAACAATGACAAGTATTTATTTTTGTAAAGTTTAATTAGTTAATATGGAAAAAGTGTTTCGCGGCAGAAGTTTATTTAAATGTTTATGGATTAAACCCTATTATTTATGGTCCCACGCATACCTATCACATTGGAGTTCTTGTTAAAAGTTTAACAATTTAATAACTGTTCTCATTTTTTAGCAATTTCTTTACCCCCCACCATAGGAACTATAAGAATGAAATCCTTTAAAGTAAATATATTCGTGGTCGTCAAAAAATCTAAGACGATCTAGCCTTATTATTCTGTTGAAAATGCGAAACAGGTAAACTGTCCAAATTTAACTTTTAATGTAAATCGGTGGGAAATGCAAGTGGGTGAAATTGGTTAATAGGAAAAAGTATTTCCTCGACAAGGACGGAATATACCCCCAATAACCTTAATAGATGTAGACCATTAAAGCAAATTTTTAAAGATTTCTGCCCCCATATGGTATTTTGGAAAACTCATACTTTTTTTGCGATGAAGTAGAATAAAAATTGTACTAATCAAACGACAACATCTAGAAATTCCATATGTACATTACGACGGGTCAATTTGTATGGGTGAAAAAAATCAGCAAAGCGTCAGCAAAAACGAAATCCACGGATAATGCTAAGAACATTTTTCCAAGACACCATGAGTCTTTGATGAATTCCTAGCCCGCTGAAATCGACTTAAAATTCTAAGACTATCTGACCTGTGGAAGGCAGACTACAGGTCACACACTAGGTGGTTTAAATTTTGCAGAAACATGTTTTATTGTCCTGCAACGCTTGGTATTGCAATTGGAACAGAAATAAATTGTTTTTTGGGAACAGTGTCCGGTGCCACGCCCTTTGTTTAAAACGTTATATCGATCTTAGTACTTCGCTGATCTGAAATTCAACGCATTGCATGGTATTGCCCACAGGAAGATTCCAACCGATTTTCAAATAAATCCGTTTAAGTAAAATTTTATAAAAAAATCTCTTTTCTTTACACAACTCATACAGTTATCCATAAAATAAGATATTCTGTTCTATTGTTATTTTATAAAGAGCTTTTTCGAGCTATTTAAACAAAAATTAAGAAAACAAAATTTTTGAAAAGTTCTTTTGCGCCCACAAAGAATGACACAACTTCTACATTTATCCATGGATTTTTATACCATACACCACTTCGTGGACTAGGGTATTATAAGTTAGTTTCGCGCCTAATGTTTGTAACACCAAGAATTAATCGAGCTAAGCCCACCTTTAAGTATACGGATCGGCTTAGAATCACCAGCTGAATCTATTTAACGATGTCTGTCTTTCCGTCTGTCCGTCCGTCTGCTGTCCATCTAAGCTTGTTCGCACTCTACAGGTCGCAATTGTGGTCCGATTGTCATGAAATTTGGCAGAGGCTACTTTTTGGCCAAGGACGATTGGTATTGAATTTGGAGACAATCGATATTTAGATATAGCCCCCATACAAATATCCCTATAATTTACGCTATTACTGCTCTAGAATACACATTTTACATGCGATCATGACCAAATTTTCAGGATCGTATTATATTTGAACTAGAAATAGCTCACGGGAAAGAGGACAGCATAGGTCCATGTTTTGATATAGCCCCCATACAAATGAACCACCGATTTACTCTAAAATGCACATTTTACATAGGATCTTGATCAAATTTTCCACACAATGTTATATTTGTACTAGAAACACGTATTTTGAAAGCCAGCTATATAGGTTCATGTTTTGGTATAGACCCCATACAAAAGGGGCCCCCAGTTTACACTATAATCGCTCAAGAACCCACATCTTAGATTGGATCTTGATAAAATTTTGAAGATCATGTTATATTTCAATAAAGAATACCTACTCAGAAAGTGATCTATAAAGGCTCACTTTTTAATGTAGCGCCTTTTCAAATCGGCCCCCATTTTAATTATTACCTCTCTAGGACCAACATTTTACATAGGAAGTTTTTCAAATTTTGCAAATTATATTATATTTCAACTAAGAATACTTACTACTATGAAAGTCAAATATATGGGTCCATATTTTGGTATAACCCCTATACAAATTGTGCCCCTATTCTACTCTATTACATCTCTAGAACCCACACCGCACATTTGATCTCTATATAGTTTCGTATATCATGTCATATTTCAACTAAGAATGCATACTTTGAAAGTGATCTATAAAGGCCCACATTTTAATGTAGCGCTCTTACAAATGGGCGCCCATTTTAATTATTACCTCTCTAGGACCCACAATTTAAATCGGAAGTTTATCAAATTTTGCATTTTGTGTTATATTTCAACTAAGATGACACACTATGAAAGTCAAATATATGGGTCCATATTTTGGTATAACCCCCATACAAATTGGACCCCCATTCTACTATATTACATCTCTAGAACCCACATCTTGGATCTCGATACAATTTTGCATATCATGTCATATTTCTACTAGGAATACCTACTTTGAAAGTGATCTATAAGAAACCACTTTTTAATGTAGGGCCCTTAAAAATGGCCTCATTTTAATTTTTACCCCTCAAAGACGCAAATTTTACATCGGATTTTTTTTTCAAAATGTTCATACTTTGGTATAACCCAAATGGAGCCCCATTTACTCTATTACAACTCTAGAAACTACGTCTTACATCGGATCATGATATATTCCAACTAGGAATATCTACCGGGAATGAGAAATATATAGACCCATGTTTTGGACCAAGCCCCAAGTGTATAATTTATATGAACTACATAAAATTGCTCCCATGAAACACATGGGTTTAGTAATAAAAGCGAGGTATATATGCAGGGAGTGGTGTAGGGTATTATATAGTCGGCCCCGCCCGACTTAAGCCTTTCCTTGCTTGTTTATATAGGCATTGGTTTCTGTGATAGGATATTATATATTCAAAACTAACACCAAAAAATTTCCCCTTTTCTTTAGTTCTCAATGCAAACAAAAAATATTTTTTAGGTCTCCAACACAAAATTTGTATTTTTTGTAGCATACTATAATCAACTTTTGATTTGGATTTTTTGCACTTGTTTACCAGATGTATTAATATTTCCATTTAATATAAAAAATAATATTTTCAATAAATCTTAAATTAAAAATATAAGCCATAAATTCCACAAAAAATATGCAACTTGATAGCATTTCAGATTTTATAAAAACCCTCTGTTGTTGAACTTCTGAACCACTTTACAAACCATGTTGTTCGTAAATTCGAGAAATTAGCCTTTATCGGCGAAGACAGTATCTGCGTGCGCTAAGATATCTTCTAAATAACAAAACTACTCTCTTAAATAAATTAAAAATGTATATCCACAGGCAATTTTCTGAAATTTATTTTGAGAAATATGAATTGTAGGTGTGTTCTGAGAAGTACTTAACTCACAGACCGTTTACTTAGTTTGATGATCATCATTAATTTTTTCCTTATATAACCTAATTTTTATACCTTCTTTCCCCTTTCTACACTTTGAAATATCGACCTGAGTTCGGTGATCCTGTGGAATGTACTCTATGTACTCGCAAATCTCGACGTAAACAAATCTCCAGGCCCGGGTGGCATTTCAGCACTTGTCCTATGTAAGTGCTCTTCGACGCTTGCCCGTCCCCTTCGTAATCTTTTCAACCTTGCATACCGTGCAGTGAGGCTAATAATCATGCTAACTATCGACCGATCGACCTTGCGCTTTCGAAGATTATGTAGAGTATGGTTAACCACCATATTGTGAGGTATTTAGAAACTAAAGACTTACTTAATGATCGACAGTATGGCTTCCGTAGGAATCGATCTACGGGAGACCTGATGACACTGCTATCCGAAAAGTGGAATCGATCTATTCACAAGCTTGATTAGAGTAAGGTCGTTGCTCTAGATATCTCCAAGGCCTTTGATAGAGTTTGGCACGGTGCACTCATATCAAAGCTTATCGCTTTTGGTGTTGGTAGTGACTTCTCTCGATTTATATCGAGCTTTCTCAGAGATCGCACTATACGTGTTGTTGTAGATGGGTTCTCATCCGACGAGCATAGGTTAACCGCAGGAGTACCACAGGGCTCTGTCCTTTCCCCCTCCCTTTTTCTTATTTTCATCGACGACCTCTTGGATCGGACTGTGAATCCAATATACTTATTCGCGGATGACAGCAACCTCTGTCATTCATACTCATTCGATCATAGACCAAGTCGTCAAGAAATTGAGGATAAAAGGCGATTGATGGATCAGTCACTTAGCCAGGATTTGATGGCCATTTCTGAATGGGGTCGAGAGAATAGAGTAGATTTTAATGCACGTAAAACCCAGTGCTCCTTGTTGTCTCACAAGCGATTCACTGATCCAACGGTGTCGTCGATTTTAATGAACGGTGTAGATATTGAGCAATGAGATGCTCTCGATGTTCATGGCATAAAAATACAACGTGATGTTGGACAAAACATGTATTTGATGTGTCGAAAGATGCCTTCAAATGTTTAGGCTTTTTAAAAAGATGTAAGAAATATTTCATACCCTCTGATCTTCTCAATATCTACACTATCTACATCAGACCAAAGATGGAATACAACTCCCATATATGGTCGGGTGCTCCAGCTTCATCACTGGAGCTACTTGACCGTGTCCAGAGGAGGGCGTTGGTGTTGATAGGTGACGGTAGGATATCCAATTCTATTGTCTCCCTTGAACACCGTCGTAATGTTGGTTGTGTGTCATTGTTCTATCGATACTTTCATGGTGTTTGTTCTTCGGAAATTCGTGATCTTATAACGCCCGTGAGAACGTTCGGTAGAGATACGCGACTCTCCAGGAACGCTCACCCATTTGTTGTCGATTGGACAACCGGCCGCACTACACATTACAGAAAAAATTCGTTCTTCGCCCGTACTATCCGTATGTGGAATCGACTTCCGGCAAATATCTTTTCCTCCAATTACGACATTCAGAGATTAAAAACAGATGTCAACAGACACTACTCCCTCTTTCCTCCTTCCAATACCTTATCTTCTTTCTACCAACACAATGCACTGCATTTATAGGGGACATCCCCTGAGTGTTGGTTCAGTGAAAAAAATGTACGTAGTCAGAGGATTGTTCGTACCGAATTTCAACACTTCAGCTCTAACACTATGGTTGGTAAAATGTTAATTCCGTTCCCTTTCGCTTTTGCCTTAAAATTGCAAATTTCGAAAAAATCCATTCTTGACGCGCGTCTATGTAGTCAGAGGAGTATACACAGGGAATTTCATGATTCCAGCTGTAACCATTTTTATCCCTTTTTGTCTAGCTTTCCATTAAAAGTATATATTTCGAAAAGTCAATTTATGTTGCGATCTTAACGCGTTTTTAACTGTTTACTCTCCGTATCTTTCTGCCGCCCGAAAAAAGAAATTATTTTTTGTTGGTAATTTTGTTAAGGATTATCTTTCTAACCAGGAAAGGAGAAAAGTGAAATTTGATTCTGAAAAATTGTGGACAACAATGAGGCACCTTAATGGAGGATGCAATACATTATTGGATATGTATGAAATAAATTCTTTATATAGAAACTATAGCTTGACATAAAAATATTACTATTTTCGGTTTTAATATATGTCTTCTGGAGTGATAAGAAGTCAAACAACAACAAAACAAAACTTTCAATTCAGTTATTTTATTTTTGCTAGTGTAACGAACAAGTCGTGGATCATTTGGAACTATTTATTACTTGAACTGGATTTTCTGGCATATATCTCTTTCGAATCATTTTTATTACTTGCAGCTATAACTTCTAAACTGATTAATAAATGTCCTTATTTGATTATAAAATTTTGTTTTCATTACTCATGAAGTGTTCATTGGAATATATCCTTTTTGGAAAAGGTTATATTCTTTTGAAATAACTTAAACAGCTCTCTTCAAAATTAATGTTATTTTCATTTATTTATTTAACGTCACTGCCTTTAGTAATTAAACTATGCAATGCACTCCATGTCACATGTTAAACAAGACTAAGTTTATGTGCTTGTACTTGACTCGTTATTTATGGCCTCTTTAAATGTTTTTGCATCCATTACATTTACTTTCGTG
This sequence comes from Polietes domitor, assembly GCA_947397865.1. NCBI lineage: Eukaryota > Metazoa > Arthropoda > Insecta > Diptera > Muscidae > Polietes > Polietes domitor. The sequence goes on from OX377620.1 coordinate 29,649,672, forward strand.
TCCTTTATATTTTGCTCTAGCACAAAGTGCATGTAGGATTTCGCATACATCAATAAACAAATATACTTTTTTTAATATTTTTAAGTCCTTAATCTTCCAAACAGAAGACAGCAAATGCAACGACGTTTGAGGGTGACAAACATGCACATAATAATTAAATGGATTAGTGCAAGGACAATACACCAGAAACTAATTTATTCTCATTGTCCTAAGACAACACAACACTGCTGCCTCAAAAGCTCTCACACCCACATATAAATTTATACACATTCGAGATTTATAGGAAAAGAAATAAAATGGCATATATATACAATTTTGGATCGGAAAACTTATTTCAAACTACATACAAATATAATCTCTCATGTTGAATAACAGACGTTTTAGTAATATTTGATGCACACCGAAGTGAAAATACATTGATAAGAAAATAACAAAAATAAATTGACATTAATAATATTTGGCTTTAAATTGATATAGTCTTAAAATGGTATTTGTTTTCGAAATGAACGGATAAGGTAAGTAAGAGTCATACATTATGGGAGTTTCTTAAACACATTATAATTGTGTATTTCAATTGAGCGTGACTGTTCCAACAAAAAATTGAATTTTTTGGTTTTCTTACGAGTGGGATTACTTGATATAGTAAAAAATGGACGGGGAATGGAATGATGGGTTTGACAAATCCTATACAAATTAACTTGACACCTGACGAATTCCATATTAAACTAACGAGAAATTATCGACAGTCTTCCAATTTTGATAAAATATGGCAAACGCCTTTGGTATTGCTTAAATTCTTATGAAATCTGTATAATCTCGAGGTAGGAGGTTGCATACATAAAGGGTGATTTTTTAAGAGCTTGATAACTTTTTAAAAAAAAAAACGCATAAAATTTGCAAAATCTCATCGGTTCTTTATTTGAAACGTTAGATTGGTCCATGACATTTACTTTTTGTAGATAATTTCATTTAAATGTTGACCGCGGCTGCGTCTTAGGTGGTCCATCCGCTTAGTCCAATTTTGGCATTTCCACGTTTTTGAGTAACAGAGATCCAATTGGTGCGAACGGCGACGAATCGAAAATTGGTGGTCATCATTAACACTGGCCGATACAGCTGCGATATTTTCTTCAGTTCGCACTCTACGTAAGCGTGTTGGTGGTTTAATGTCCAACAATGTAAATTTGGTGCGAAATTTAGTCACAATAGCCCGAATAGCCGCTTCAGTGGGTCGATTAAACTGACCATAAAATGGAAGCGCGCAATGAACTTTCTTAACAGAGCACTCATTTTGATAATAAAATTCAATAATTTGCAAGCGTTGTTCGTTTGTAAGACGATTTATGATGAAATGTCAAAGCATACTGAGCATCTTTCTCTTTGACACCATGTCTGAAATCCCACGTGATCTGTCAAATACTAATGCATGAAAATCCTAACCTCAAAAAAATCACTCTTTATAACTTGGAACACAAAAAAGTCAGAACATTAAAGGAGTGTTTTAAAAATCTAAGTATTTTTGAGCGAAATACGTTAAGTCATATCCGTCCGTTCGGCCGTCTGGCTGCTCTACAAGTTAAATTTCAGATGGAGTAAAGTAATTTATTCGAACTATGCACGTCGTAATATTTTTCCCAAACTTAGTTTATGTTCGACGATGTCTTCTTGTACCTCCTACTTAAATGGTACTTCTGCGCGGATAATTTTGGATATTTGATAATATTTATAACCTCATTCTACAGAGTGGGAGGGTATATATCATTTGGGACAAGAAAATGTGTAATGCATTGAAGGAGCGACTTAAGACCCTATGTATGTTTGGACCAAATCCGTTTCACAACGTTTTAAGATGTTTGAGCCATGTCCGTCCGTCTGACTGGCTGGTGTACACGATAACTCTCGAAAGGAGTTAAGGAATCAATTCAAACTTTGTACAAGGTAATATTTTTCCCAAACATAGTTTAAGTTCAAAGATGGGTGAAATGACCACGCCCCTTCTGCTACCTCCCACACAAATGATCCATATTCCTATGTTAAATAAACAACCACTCCAACTTCCACATCGATATTTGGAATCAGCTATATTTTGGTATTTGATAATGTTTTCATAATCACTTTAAGTGTACTACATATGACGAGTTTTACCACGTCCCTTCTAGTACCTCCCACACAAATCACCATATCATGCATACAATTAAAGCTACAGCTAATATACGAATGATCGGAATGCTGTTAAAATTGATATTTGGGAATGCTTTTACAGAAGTTACATTCGCATGAAATATGGGCGATATTGCCACACCCCTTCTGGTACCTCTCACACAAAGTGGTATAAACTTTGGTTACAATAAAACCGACATAACATCCATAACATCAAAATCATTTGAAAATTGAGAAAGTTCAACATGATGCCAAAATTTGGATTTTCGTTTCGTGGGCGGTGGGAGCGTGACAAAAGTGTTTTTGAGAACTAGAAAGCTGAAAATTGGTACATATTTATTACTGACCACGAGAAAAATAAATATGATGCCGGATTTTGAGTTTTCGTTTCGTAGTCGGTGGAGGCTTGGCAAAAGTGTTTTTTGAGCTAGAAGGCTGAAAATTGGAACGTATATATTACTGACCACGATAAAAATCAATAAGAAACCTGATTTTCATTTTACCATTTGTTTTTTGCCTGGCGAAGAGGGCGGGGTTCAGCTAGTCCTTCATAAATTCTATACTGGTGTATGGACTTGTATTCATATACATGTGAATATTTTATATTTCACATGTTTTTACAATTGTTTTATAAATGTGGAAGCTGGGATCATGTGACACGAACCTACTAGCACCTTCCACACAATTATTTCTTATAACCGTAACCGTATATATGTTCTCTGAGAGTGAGGGTATATATAAGCCGGTTTAGGCGACTGAAGCTTACTGTTACTGCTTATTCTACAAAAATGATCTACTCAATATGTTCTTTCAGAATTATAGGGTCGCTAAACTGTTCCAAAAATTCTGCTGGACAGTGTTTTTTTCACTAACAGTTGTGTACTTTCTTTGTATCAGTTGGTTTAGCTGACTGCAGATTGCTTACTTGTTTTATATTCCCTCAGAACTTACGAACTATGGAGTATTTTGCAAGACTCCTTCTAGTAAACACACACAAATAACCATAACCTACCTACAATTAACTTCTATACGGACAATGGGAATACTCACAATAATCACAATATATTTAAGTTTTTGTCGCACCCATTCTAGTACCCCCCATAAACTTGTCCATAGGTAAAACGTAATCCTTTGTAACGTTTATAACGGCATCTAAAATCAATTATAACATTAAATTTGATCATGTTTTTACTATGGATTCTTTAATCTTCTAAAATATTCAAGCGGCTCTAGACAAGAGGAATCAGGCAACCATGATACAAAACATGTTGTTTTTCCAGCTTCAAGAGGGTTCCCTTAGAAGTTGGTTGGTTGGTTCTTAAAATTTTCGTTATTTAAGATATTAAAAATATTGCATTAATTCTACCTGTCGACATACTTTTACTGATTTTACGTTTGAGCCTAAAAATAATAAAATGATATAACTTTCGAGGACTAGTAATATTCAATAAAATTTCGTGGAAAAAATCTGTTCGTCCGTCGGACTGAAGCATTATGAAATAATCAAAATAGTTGACGTTATTATGTGTTACATTTATATACACTCGACGAGAGTATTATGTCTTTGTGCATTTATTTGTAACACCCAAAAGGAAGCGAGATAGACCCATCGTTTATTATACAGATCGGCTTAGAATCACTTTCTGAGTCGAAGTACAGGTCGCAATTATAGTCAGATCGTAACAAAAATTGGCACGAGTTAGTTTTGCGGTCTAAGGACGAACCCTATCGTTTCAGATTTATATATCTCCCATACAAATTTCGCTCCCGATTTGACTTTTTCCGCTCTAGAAACCACATATTTAAATCGATTTGCTTCAAATTTGACACAGTACCTTATAATTAAACTGAAAATATCTATCGATCGGTTCAGATTAAATATAGATCCCATACAAATTTAGTTCTCCATTTAACTTTTTCGCTCTAGAGATCACATATTCAATTCAACTGGAAATAGCAGTGGTAAAACTTAGTCAGGTCGGTTAAGATTTAGATATAGCTCCCATACAAATTTTGCTCCCAATTTGACTTTTTTCGCTCTAGAAACCACATTTTTATCAGATTGTTTTCAAATTTGGCAAAACATCTTATATTTAAACTAGGAACACATGTGGAGAAAATAGGTCAGATCGGTTCAGATTTACATATATCTCCCGTTCAAATTTCGCTCCCGATTTGACTTTTTCTGATCTAGAAACTACCTATTTTAACAGATCTTCTTCATATTTGGCAAAATATCTTATGTTTCCACTAGAAACACCCATGGTGAAAATGGATCAGATGGGTTCAGCTTTATATATAATACCTATACAAATTTCGCTCCCAGTTTGACTTTTTCCGCTCTAGAAATCACATATTTTATCAGATTGTTTTCAAATTTGACAAACTGTCTTATATTTAAAATAGGAATAACTGTGGTGAAAATAAGTTAAATCGGTTCAGATATATATATAGCTCCCATTCAAATTTCGCTCCCGATTTGACTTTTTCTGAAACCACATATTTTAACAAATCTTCTTCAAATTTGTCATTCGGATAGAAAGTGGAGTGTATTATATAGTCGGCCTCGCCGACAAATGTAGGAATTTTTACATTCACACATTGTCATACAGAATTGTATTTACGCGAGAATTTTAATTATTTTTTCGGAAAAATTTTAATTATTTTTTCGGTAGAAGTCGCCCAATGTGTTTACCGTCAATTGCAAAAATCAAGTTCATCGGATATCATACGAATCGAAAGTTATAAAAGAAGTCGTAAGACTGTATTTTCCAACTTAATTTTAATTAAAGGTAATTTCCTAAGGATTGATGAATTCACTAGCATTTTTTGATAGCAAATAGCCACTAAAAATATCTTCCAAGAAATTTGGAAAATACAGTTTTGCGCTTTATTTTATAACATTAACCAATTATTTTTTGTTTGTCAGTTCAATACCGACTTTCTCTGAGAACGGTTCTCTCTAACTAAAAGCGGCATTGTAAAATAAACAAACACAAAAACAAATCACCAAATTTGCCTGTGCTATTGTCGCCCGTCTATTATTTGAACTAAACGCGGCGTGTGTGGCAATTATCATAAAAACATAATAAAACACACCATAAAGATGGCCCCCGGGGCCAAAAACTTAGGGAAGAATATTGGCAGATCTTCCAATATGAAGAAACCAAGGTTGTCATTACAAACTTTATGTCAACTTTAGCTTCAACTTCCAGCAACAGATTTAGTGCTCTTGCAAATCACAATGATACGGATATGGAAGAAGAAACAAACATCTTAGAAGTGAGTCACCCGAAACCTCCACCATTAGTTGTCGATGCTAATACTCCTCTAACTGACCTCCAAAAAATGTTTGGTAAGGACTGAATGTACAAACGCACATCTATAGGTACAAAAATTTTCCCACCAGACACTGAGAAACTGGAACTTTATAAGAAATCATTATTAGACAAAAATATTGAATTTCATTCCTTCAATTCCAAGGAAAATCGTCTTTTTACTGTATTTCTTTATGGTCTGCCGAAAATTTCAACTAATGATATTAAAACTGACCTAAGCGAATATAATTTGACTCCTACATCGGTCACAGAAATAAATACACAGTACAGCAACGTCAATAATGCTGTTTATAAAGTTCAATTTTGCCGAAAGTCTTTTAATCCAAAGTCTTTACACAACGTTAAGTCAATTTGTAATGTAATTGTCACTTGGAAAAAGTACAAACAAAGAAAAAACGATAGGCCAACCCAATGCTGGAATTGCCTTATGTACGGACATGGTGGAGATCACTGCCATCGCCACGCTGCGTGCATGATTTGCGCCAATCATCACCATACTAATGAGTGTCCACTGACTAACAATGAGAAAATGCCAGCGGCGTTCACTTGCTTCAACTGCAAGAAGTATGGCAGAGATCGAACGGATCACTCTGCGAACGATGTAAATTGTCCGCTACGTGCTCTCTATCTTGAAAGAAGAATAAATGCAACGTCAAAGAATACTCGTACAAACACGAACCAAAACAATACAGCACAAAGAGGACAACAATCACGTTTCGCAAATAATTACAACAACAACCATAATATCGTCCACAACAACACCAGCGGCAGCGCTTACACAAACGGCGGTCCATCATACTCCGCACGCTTAAGAGAAAACAATGATCTCTTCAACATAGATGAACTTTTTAATATATTTGCATCAACATTGAATGATCTTCAAAAATGCACATCGAAGGTGGAGCAAATTCAAGAGGTAATGTCAATGGTACGATATGCTTATGACTTACGATAACTTGACTTCATTCAATATTCTTCACTGGAATGCGAATAGCATTTCCAACTACTCTCACCTAAAACAACTTGAAAATGTTTTAGAAAGAGAACAAATACAAATTGCTTCAATAAATGAGACTAATTGGAAGCAGAAACATAAACCATATCTTCAAAATTATTTTATATACCGAAATGATAGACAAAATAGGAGGGGTGGAGGAGTAGCTTTGTTTGTAAGAAAAAATTTAAAACACAAACACTTGAATACAATTACTACTCGGAAAATAGAAAACATTTCCGTTGAAATAATAATAAACCAGAAGCCTATGGTAGTAACTACTGCTTATTCACCTAAATACACTGAACTTTTCTCAGAAGATATTCTTAAATTAATATCTGTTAACAAAGAATTTATAATTCTTGGAGATTTCAATGCTAGACATACTTCTTGGAATTGCTCTTCAAATAATACAGCTGGCAATCGACTATTCAATCTTCAACAGACTTGTAATTTCTATCTATAATATACAAACGAACCCACTTATTATCCTCATAAGCTAGATCGACATCGTTGTAAGCAACTCTACTCAAGACATAAGTCTAAATGTATTGGGTTACGAGATACCGTCTGACCATCGTCCAATCATATGTAGTATCAAACGTGCATCTGCAAACATAATTGACACCAGTCACTACGATTTCAAACGGACCAACTGGCAAACTTTTAAACAGATTATTGAGAGTAGAGTTATTATGAGATTCGAAAACTACACCAGCATACCTTCAATTGACCACGAAATAGACAAACTGACTAAACTTATTCTCGAAGCTAGAGATATAACCACGCCCAAAGTAAGTTTCTCAAATAATTATATATTATCTGAGGAAATAATCAAACTAATAAGGATAAGACGCTCCCTAAAAAGAAAAACACAAAGATCTTCCTCTTACTCGGAGGCAAACTTGCACAACCAATGTGTGAAACAATTATCTATAATTATAAATAATAAAATAAATAACGATCGTAACAGAAAATGGAATAATATGCTTTCAAAGTTGCAACCTGGGGACAAATCTTTTTGGAAAATAAGCAAAAAAATTGAGAGGTAAATCGAATAAGGTTATTCCTAGTTTTACAATCGGAAACACTTGCATTACTTCAGATGAAAAGAAAGCCCAAATATTGGCGGACACTTTCGCAACCTCAAATGATATAACATCAAATTACAAGCATTCTTTTGATAAAGTAGTAAACTCCGCAATAAATAGATTCAAAAACGAAGGAAGGATTTTGGAAGGAGTCAATCTCTCATCTCTCATCTCTCGACGAGCTACGTATTATAATAAAGTCATTAAAAACTTCAAAATCTCCTGGTTTATATAACATATCTAACATACTGATAAAGAATCTTCCGGAGAAGGCATTATTTATTTTGGTAAAGATATTTAACAGCTGTATTTACTTAAATTACTTTCCAAATCAATTTAAACAAGCTAAAGTCATAGCAATTCCCAAACCCGGAAACCACAAAAGGACCCCAAAAGTTACAGGCCTATCAGCCTTCTTAGCAACATAGGGAAATTATTTGAAAAAATAATTTATAAAAGAATATCCGATTTTGCCACAGAAAATTCTATTATAGCACAGGAACAATTCGGATTCAAAAAGGAACATAGTTCAGTGCACCAAGTAATCAGAATTAAAAATATTATCACGTCAAATAAACGAAACAAACTTTCAACAGGCATTGTTCTATTGGATATTGAGAAGGCATTTGATACAGTGTGGCATAACGGCCTTATATTCAAACTACTAAATCCCGAAATACTTATGCAAATTGGTTGCAGATTTCCTTAAAAATAGGACATTTTCTGTTTCGATTTTAATTAAATTAATTTATAAAAATCCATAAGAAAACGCATCTTAGCGTATAAAAAATCTTAACTATGTCAGAAGTTATGGAATTTAGAAGCAGTAGTCTCTAATGCTAACGGCAAAGTTCCTACCACATTGCGCAGAACCTACTCCTCTATACTATGGACTAACACAAAACTCTAAATTTGGCTTAAAATCCAACAAAAAAATAATTTTTGATCCGTTTTACATATATTTCAATATTTATATTTTCATAATTTTATTAAAATTTTCAACATTTCAAAAAAATAGATGTTATTGAAAAATATGTATATTTTTGAAATTAAATCCAATGCGATAATTTAAAGTGCAACGTTGCAATGAATTCGTAAACACGTAGTATGTGATTATTAGATTACCAAAATTGATTTTCTAGTCTTTAAAGAGAACAGCCAAAAGCATAGTTGAAATGTTTTCGCAGAACATGCCTAAAGTGTTAGACGATGTAAATGTCACGAAATTTAAAAGCAATGTATTTAATAGGATTTACTGAAAGGCTGAACGTATCAACTCAGTTAAGCTTTCACTGAATTAATTAAAATAGAAAAATCACTGAAATGTATTGTAAACGAAATTTCAATCTAAATACATCATCATAAATGCCGTAACAATTACATCATTCCTTGAACTCCTTTCAAGAGCAGCCACGTGTTTGGCCTAATTCCCTTTAAAGCCACTTAGCTGAAGTAACAACAACTAAGTTTCCATCAAAGTTTGTATTCCTGCTTAAAGTAGCCGAGATGCCTTTCATTACAAGCTGCTTGCTTTTGCAAGCTTGTAACAGAGAACATTTCTTACATGCAATATTTTCGGAAATCCATTATTATTGCCAGGAATTTTGTAGATAGAAGTTCTAAAAGTGTATCTTTAAGTAAATAACTCACAGCAAAATATATTCATCTAAACACTTAATGTATATATAGGGTAATTCCACAAGATTTCGACCCAACATGCATTTCCACCATCATCGATTTTTATGAAATTTGGCACATACATTCTACTAGTGTTTGCGGGCAATATACTTTTTACGGTAGCTCAAAATAGTACGTGGCTTAAGTTTTACAGTGGTCCAAAGTTGGCTATATCGATATCATAACTTTGGATCGCGTCATTTTTAACGATGTTAATATCATCTGAATGATTTGCACCTCCTCTTTCCGAATCAGCATGCAAATTTTAATGTCCTTATGGTCCAAGGACTGAAAATAATTTTAATCCTTGAATACACTGAAAAACATATCTTTAATTTTCTTTATTTTGTTTTGTAATTTAGCTTATATTATTCTCTCATAATAGTCGCTTCAAAATAAAAGTTGTCGGTGTTCCCGATTCAAATGTCAATGACGATGTTCCCGACTAAATGATTCGCTTGTTTTACGGGTTTTCCCAAAATAGTTCGCTTTTATCATTGTCCGTTCGTGAGCTGGGGGCGTTCGAAAAAAACCTCTATAATACATGTTTTTCTTGAAAAGAGTTCACTGTGAGAATGGTATTGAGAACATTTTTTAAAAAATCCGCTAAATTTACACTTTTTAGTTCGACTTGTGTTTTTAGGGGCTCGTTGAAGAGGTATTGAATGCAATTTTAAGAACCAATTGAGGGTCACACATCTTTTTTCAATTGTTTAAATGTGAAGTAACAACTGACATATGGAGTCAGTTGCATCGTAAACATATTCTACTCTTATGCAAAGCTTTTTTAAAAAATCTGAAATCTTGTTCTTTCAATGGATAGACGAAGGGAAAATTTTAAATGGTAAAATAATACAGATAGAAGCATGAAGTTTGAAGTATTTTTTAAAAATATTCTTCTCTTTCATTTTATTTCATTTTTTCATTTTAAAAATATTCTTTCTCCCACATTGCCATTCTATGACACGCACAAGTACGAAACTAAATTATTAAAACAACTATATCCTTTGGAAAATAAAAGTCCTCTAAAAAGGACAAACGACCACAAAATAAACAAGTAAGGAAAGGCTAAAGTCGGGCGGAGCCGACTCTATGATACACTCCACTTTCTATCCGACTACAATGTGTTTGACAAAAAATTTTAAATAGGAAAGGACATTTGTATGGGGTATATTAAAATCTGGAACGAAATAGGTGAAATATAATATGTATAGTTTGGCCAAAATCGGTTCAACATTTGGGAGCAACATTTGTATTTGCGCTATATCTAAATCTGAACCGATCTTAGCCACTTTCACCATAGGTTTTTTACTTGGATTATAAGCTGTTGTTGTTTTACAGCGGAAAATGTCAAATCGGGAGCGACATTTGTATGGTGGCTATATCTAACTCTGAACCGATCTTACCCAATTGCATAGGTGTTTCTAGTTGTATTATAAGATGTTGTGCCGAATTTAAAGACAATCGGGTTCAATATGTAGTTTCTAGAGCGGAAAATGTCAAATCGAGAGCGACATTTGTATGGGGGCTATATCTAAATCTGAACCGATCTTACCTAATTTCTGCATATGTGTTTCTAGTTGGATTATAAGATGTTGTGCCGAATTTAAAGAAAATCGAGTATAATATGTGGATTCTAGAGCGGAAAGTGTCAAATCGGGAGCGATATTTGTATAGGGGCTATATCTAAATCTGAACCGATCTTACCGAATTTCTGCATAGGTGTTTCTAGTCGGATTGTAATATGTTGTGTCAAATTTAAAGAAAATCGGGTACAATATGTCGTTTCTAGAGCGGAAAATGCTAAATCGGGAGCGACATTTGTATGGGGGCTATATCTAAATCTGAACCGATCTTACCTAATTTCTTCATACGTGTTTCTAGTTGGATTATAAGATGTTGTGCCAAATTTAAAAAAATTGGGTACAATATGTGGTTTCTAGAGCGGAAAATGTCAAATCGGGAGCGACATTTGTATGGGGGCTATATCTAAATCTGAACCGATTTGCCTCAAATTAAATAGCGTTCGTCCTTGATCCTTAAAACTTACTTGTGCCAATTTTTGTTAAGATCGAACTATAATTGCGACCTGTAGTTTGATTACAACAATAGATGGACAGACAGACGGACATTGCTAAATCGACTCAGAAAGTGATTCTAAGTCGATCGGTATACTTAAAAATGGGTCTATCCCGGTTCCTTTTGGGTGTTACAAATAAATGCACAAAGCCATAATACTCTCGTGGAGTGTATAAAAATTGAGTATGCAGTTTTGCTATTAGTGGCCTATAGTTTCAGTTCTATATAGTCACGTTCTTAGGAGCTTTCTTTCCAATTTATCAGAACCGAAATTTCAGTTTTTTTCAAAAATTACCTTTGCATAAGACTCGAATGTGTATACGATGCATATGATTCCATATGTCAGTTGTTATTTCACATTTAACCCATTAACCGTTTGAAAAAAAAATGTCCAAAATAAAGAAAATTAAAGATATGTTTTTCAGGATATTCAAGGATTACAATTATTTTTAATTTTTGGAGTTCATGAATCACAAGGACATTCATATTTTCATACAGATTCGGAAAGAGGAGGTGTAAATGATTCAGATGACATTAATGTCGTTAAGACTTGATAACGCGATCCAAAGTTATGATATCGATAAGGTAGCCATCTCTCCAAAAAAAACCGAGATAAAATCGAAAAGCATGAAAATCCAAAACTATGGTTTTTGGGTCGTTTTCTATTGGAATTAACCTATATTTAAATACGTTTCCCAAACATTTCACAAAGTTAAGATAAACTTCTAGTAAACCACCCACACCATATTTTTTCCGAAATAAAAAAACATCCCAAAAAACCTGAATGTTGCAAAAGTTGTAAACCAACTTTATGTTACAGGAAATTTTTTCAATTATTGTGAAATAATTTTTCCAATTAGTGTCGTTAAACAATTGGTTAACAGGCTTTATTTCCACCGCTTGTGCAGGAAATTTCATTATGATTCGCACACAAATTCAGGGTTTTACATCAACGTACGTGTGCGTAGGTGCGTGTGGCGAAGTAAATGTATATGAGACTTCACCGTCAAGAGACTGCTGTAGCTTATGTGGATTTAAATGGTGCAAATGAAAATGAAAAAAAAAAAATTAAACAACTAAGCCGTGATTTTGAAACGATCACATCTAAAAGTTTTAAATTTATTCAGATCGCATTAATTGAAATTCAGAAAATATCATTTTTATCAACAACAGGTGCAAATACAATGAAATTTTGAAGATATCTTTATTAGTGTAGCGTTGTGAAATTGATTATATGTAGCATCCTACTGAGTGCAGATTTTTATGATAACAAATCTTAGGTTAAATAAAACTCTATGCAACAATTCATACAATAAAATGTTGTGAATTTCAAACATATGTTGCGAATTTAGCTTTCAGAAAGAAACATTTATTTACGGACAGATGCTATTAAATTGAAAATTAAATACAATATTTATTGACCAGCCATGGAAAACTCGAAAAAATAGAGAAAAAAAATGGAAAAAAATATTTTATTTATTTTTACAAATGCTTTTTTGCTAAATAAAATACAACTAGAAATGCCACAAAATTCCCCACAAATATTAAAAAAAAAAAAACAAAATTTTAATAAGTCATTTTTAACAAATTCTACCCACTAAACAATTAAAAATCATCGAAATCTAAAGCGAAAGCACATAAACTGGCAACAATGTGCGAAGTAGTCTGTTCCTCATTATTAGTGTCCAATTAAACAAGAACAATGTACACACACAGTTTCGTTTCTCATATGACAATGTTAATGTACTTAAATTATTATAAACATTCTTAGACTTAATTCAAATAAAGTTCTAAATACTCCTCTGGCGTTTAGGAATAATTGTGAGAATTTCAGCGAAATCGATGTCTATTAGCGACAACCAAAACTTACCTTCCAACCTAAAGTAACGTTGGCCATTAACAAAGTGCGAGCGAATTCTCCTATAATTTTCGATTCGTGTGAGATCCAGTTGCTGTTTCAAGCAAACACGTTGGGCTACTTGTAGTAAAATAACACGTTAGGAAGATTAAAAACGGGCGTAGCCGACTATATTATACCCTACACCTAGTCATTATACCCTGTGGTGTACTGTATAAATACGTCGTTACATTTGCAACGGGTGATATACGATACATCTATAAGAGAAGAATGTACTACAAATTTTATACTTCTATCTGCATTTGTAAGAAAACTTGAACGCAAACATTGGTAGCTATATACAAATCTGAACCGATCTGACTCATTTCTAGCATAGGTTTTCTAGTTGATATATATGACATTTTCCCAAATTTGATGGAAATCTGTTAAATATGTGCTCTGTAGGGCGGAAAGAATTAAATCGGGGGAGTCATTTATTTGGGAGCTATATATAAATCTGAAACGATGTGACCTACTTTCGACATGGATGTTTCTATTTCAAATATTAGCTGATGTGCCGACTTAGAAGAAAATCTTTTAAAATATGATATTTCTAGAGCGGAAATAATCAGTTCGTTGGCGAAATTTGTATTGAAGCTATATATATATCTGAACCAATCTGGACCACTTTTACCAGAAATGTTTCTAGTTGAAATATAAGTTGTTTTGACAAATTTGAAGAAAAGCTAATGAAATATGTGGTTTCTAGAGCTGAAAGAGTCAAATCGGAGGAGACATTTGTATGGGAGCTATATATAAATCTGAACCGATCTGCCCTATTTTTACCAGAGCTGTTTCTAGTTAATATATATGACGTTTTGCCAAATTGGATAAAAATCCGTTGAAACATGTGGCTTCTACAGCGGAAAGAGTAAAATCGGGAGTAAAATTTGTATGGGAGCTATATCTAAATCTGAACCGATCTGACCTATTTTTACCAGACTTGTTTCAAGTTAATATATATGACGTTTTGTCAAATTGGAAGAAAATCTGTTGAAACATGTGGTTTCTAGAGCGGAAAGAGTAAAATCGGTAGTAAAATTTGTATGGGAGCTATATCTAAATCTGAACCGATTTGCGTCAAATTAAATAGCGATCGTTCTTATCCCATAAAACTTCGTTGTGCAAAGTTTTATTTAGTTCTAAACACAATTGCGAACTGTACATTGATTACAAGTATATATGGACAGTCTCTAAATCGACTCAAAAAGTTATTCTAAGTCGATCGGTAAACTTAACAATGGGTCTATCTCGCTTCCTTTTGGGTTTTACAAACAAATGCACAAAGCCATTATACTCTGTGGTGTAGGGTATAATAATAAAAATCGAAAGGGACATTAGTCCATAAAAAATTAAAAATTTTATTATCTTTAATTTTTAAATGTCAAAAAAAAATTGGGATTGAATTATTTTTTATAAAACCTTTCGAAAGCATTTTCATGCATCAAAATGTCTGAACTATGTCATAATTTATGGAATTTAGAAAACAGTAGCCCATATCACTCACGCCATATATAGCATATCGATGGCTTATATTCAAAAGTGGCTGTGAACCATTTTCTCGAAAATTAATTTTTGATGCCAAACTATTCTTAAACTTAGATGCCATCTGTCATATAAATTTAGAAAATATTTTTTTTCTAAATCCTTTTTTTTATTTTTTCTGATTTGGCTATCCACTCACACGTTAGTTTTTGACTGCAAAAGTGGTTATGAACATAAAAATAATAGAAATAAAATAGTTCAACAATGGAACAGCATAAAACCGAAGGTTATAATTCTCTAAAACGATTTTGTTTAAAACATTTTTCTAGATTTAGGGCATATAGTACTATCAAATTCCATCATTCGATTCTTAAGTTATCGGGCTAAAATAGTATAAATAGTGTGAAAATTATCTTTAGAAAAACCCGCGTAACTTTTGATCATATTGAGAATACCAAAATATTACTTTGGCATGTGATTGCTGACTTAATGGGGAATATTTGTATCAGAAAAGTTTCAGAATCCTGAACAGAGAAAGTTTAAATATAAGCAATTGCAACTGCAAATTTTTGATTTTTCAACAATTGCAGCGAATTTCGCGACTGGCTTCATATACGTTACAAGCGACATTCGCTCTTAATACACAAACAAAAATTCAGTTGGATCCGTTGGCTAGATAGCGAGAAGATCGAAAATGTCATTTGTGAAAATTATATTAGCCATATTTCCCACGTAAATGAAAATTTTCCAAAAAATATCCAATTTGTATTTTTTTGTTTACCGTGCCCTACCACAACATACATTATTTGTAAAAAATTTGGAAAAAGGGATAAAAATGGTACGAATCTGACTGATGAAGCTGGAATTTTTAAATTCGCTGTGATGTACACAAAATGCTTTTTCTTCACAACATTGCCAACATTTCATAAAAAAACGTTATCGAGTTTACAATTATTCTTATTTATATATTTGAGCATTAATGACTATGTGCTTATTTCAAAATTCATAGTGCACAATTTTAAACGTGCAAAAGTGGCTATGAACCATAAATCCGCTAATAAGAGGAAATTTCGAAAACTTTTTAATCGTAGCAATTATTAATCCTCTTTAGCTTAAACTATAGAAGAATGATTCATAATACTCTTAAAATTAATTAAGTGTTGTGACTTAATGCCAGAGAGAATTCTTATTGTCAGAACTATGTTGTGGAATTGAAAAAAGAAGAAAAAATAATAAAATTGTGTATGTCTCAAAATTACAAAAAATTTCAAAACTTGAACCAATTTCCAACGGAACATTTTTGATGCCACAACAAAAACAAATGAAGCAATGAAACTCTCTCAGTGAATGTGGCGAAAATTTCGCTGAATTGCTTTTTTCGATACGGCCGAATAAGCAAACGTCTTTACATATTAAATTCAGATTATATATCTTAACCCTCAGTAACATTTTCCATGCGAAGGGACCTTTTCAAGTTGTCATTCATGCGAAAGAATACTTTGGGAACATATGTATTAGTGTGGGTAACAAAACAATGAACTTTATCTTTGACTGCTAACAATTGTATATTTTTACATATTTTACTGATTGCAGTTTCTTCTTGTTGACCTCAGATAAAATGTGTTAAACAACCATCTAGTAAATGTCATGAAACAGTGCAGATGAAAATATCTCGAATTCAAAACGTATTGTTTTGTTTATATACACTTACGTAGAATTTTTGTGGGCCATCCCATTAAACATATGTATGCGTACCAACTAGCCGGAAATCAAGTGTTGCTTGATGTTTTTATTCGAACGTGTGCTGTCGTCTAATCTTCTGGCGTAGACGGGAGTTTCAGCGAGATTAGAGAGTCTTAACGTAGCTTCGTACAGTGTAAACAGGAAATAAAACAAATGACTAATGGTTGTTGGTTGGTTTGTAACTTCCACATGTTCATATAAAAATGGGATCCCAGATGACATAAGGGAAGAACTACACGTGTCAATACTAGCATAAATACGAAGGTGGTAAAATATGCAAGGGAAAATGTTGTTTCGTTTTCTATACTGAAGAACTTTTCAATGTGAACGGTTTTTTAGAAGTAAGACTCCTGTTTCATACCTTCCACCTCCAGGGTGGCGGTATACCAACTTTGTCATTCCTTTGGTAACATCTTGAAATATCGACCTGAGACCCTATAAAGTATATATATTCTTGAGCGTCATAAAATTCTAAGACGATCTAGCCATGTCCGTCCGTCTGTTGAAAGTACGCACGAAAGGAGCTAGGACGTCAATATGTTCCATAAATGTGTCATTTAGTCGTAGATCGGTTTGGATTGCAACTGGGCGAAATCTGTCCAAATGGAAATCCCTATTATGTCTGCTTGTACTTCCTTGATATTGGGTATGTGCATTCCCCCTATAAAAAACGTGCTTCTCATTCATAGGTGGTGAAATTGGGAAATATATTCGGTATATATATTCCTCTGTGTACACAAGTACAATAAATAGATTTTTCGAAATTCGTACATTTTGGCGTTAAAATGGAAGAGTCATGAAATTCGGGGTATACATTCCTCTGACTGTGTAGACACGAAAAATATAAAGGTTTTAAAATAAAATAAAACAAACAACACCAGTTTTTCCTATGGCCTCAAGCTGAACAAATACAAAAGAGAATTAATAAAACAAAAGGTCAACAATACACAAAATCAATTAGTTTTTCCAAATTCGTACTTTCAAGGGATACAATGGGAACATAGGGATAAAAATGGTACCAACTAAACGACTACAGCTATAATGATGATATTCGATGAGTTCATACCTCTAATTACGTAGTCACATAAAATAAAGAGGTCTTAGTAAGTTGTGCTTTAAAGGGGATAAAATGAGAAAAAGGGGATACAAATAGTACCAACCAAATGGCCGCAGCTAGAATCATGGAGTTCGGTGTACACATTCGTCTGCCTGCATAGACAAGCAAAATAAAAATACTTTTCCAATTTTGTATTTTTTGATTTTTTTTAATCATGAAGTTAGGTTATCGTGCACTTTGTACGTGAGAGATAATGGATTTTCAAAATTCAAAATGTGCCTTTAGGCCGATTTCGCCCAGTTTCGATCCCAACCGATCTACGACTATAAGACGCATATATGGAAAATTTTGACGTCCTAGCTCCTTTCGTTTAGATGCTAGCGTGCTTTCAACAGACGGACGGACATGGCTAGATCGTCTTAGAACTGTATGATGATCAAGAATATATATACTTTATAGGGTTTCAGGTCGATATTTCAAGGTGTTACAAACGGAATGACAAAGTTAGTATACCCCCATCCTGGACGTGGAGGGTATAAAAACTTCGTCGTCAAGGTCAAAATCGTCCATGTCGTCGAACAAATCTAATAGTCTGTAGTGTGTATAGATGGCGTATACGTGTTGTTGATTAAGGATAATATCACTCGTACGCACTGTAGTCCAATTTTTCCTATCTAAACGGTGTTAAGAATCATTCCTAGGAAGTTCGTATGTTCTAAAAAGGTGTTTATTGCGATCTTAGGCACATCTTTGTAGTTGATTGTTTCCCTGAATTTTGAACGAACCTGAACAGGGGAAAAAGGTTAAAAAAATCGTATTTTTTATTTTTTTTTTTTTTGCGATTTTGACCTTGAAGATGAAGTTTTTTTGACATTATATTTGACAATTTTTGTTCCCTATGAAAAAAGCTACAACTTTGCTGAGAGTTAGAAACGGTTTCCTAGATATGAGCCTAAGAAAATGATCGCTTTTTGCAAAAATGACACCAAGGCCCCAAATATTTGGGGGCCCATAAAAAAGTGCATGACTTTGGGTAAAACTGGGAGGCACGCGTCTTTTTTTGCTTTTCTTTCACATCCGTGTATGGTTATATTTTTTTGTTTTTTTTTGTTGCACTGTGTTATTAAATGACAAACTTCAACTTCTCCAATAAAACCACAAATTTGAAAATATAATCATTACTTTTTTATAGCCGAATCTAATTTAAAAGTTTATATGGCCCACCCTATATTTATATTTTCATATATTTCAAAGTTTTGTTAACATTTTCCCCATTTTTTCAACCTTTCAAAAAAAAAAAAATTTTAATGAAATTCGTATATTTTTAAATTAAAACAATATAAATATAGAACTCTTTATGTAAGGTGAACAAAAAAACACCCCCAAAAAGCTCACCCAAGATCATTCTTCTGTATATTGGTCCAATATGAAAACATTCTACAACATCCTTACACTCTACGATGTGTTCAGCATATATATGTAAAACACTACACGGAATATTTTTGTAGAACATTTTAGCCCTCCTATTCTTCAATTTAACACTTAAACTTTCAAAAACGATTATAATAAAAAAAGGACTCATTTATTGTAGAATTAGAGGCTCAACATATTCCACTAAAACTATGCTAAACATGTAATAATTTTAAACCTAAAGTGTAAAATTTCAAAATGGTTACCTATGGCTGAAGAATTTCAAAAACGTGACAACAAATTAAACAAAAATCTTACATGAATTGAGGGACACCCTTTGCATCCATTTTACATTTTCGATTGTAACCACTGTTCATGGTAGCACACAACGGAAATTGCAGACAAAATTTCGTCTTGAAATCATTTCCTGCCCTACTAAGTATGCTTTGTATGCTCTCCTACAATACCTTCATGTGTCCAAATATTTGTCGTACTCCCTATACAAATCACGATGATTTTTCTCTCCTATTTCTCCGTCTACTCCCGTCTATAAATATATATTATAATTTTTTGTAGTCTTGCCTTATAACCGTGGTTTGAAATAATAAAAATTATATATTTATTTATTTATAAACTTATTTTTTAAGAATTTTATTTTTTTGGTTTGGCTATATTACAAAATTTACATTTTCCTGCAATGTTACTGCACTTATACGAAAATAGACGGCCTCTGTGGAATGCAATCCAAGGTGGAGGGTATATAAAGTTCTTCCCGGTTGAATTTAACGCCGTTTTTACTTGTTTTAACTCAAGAACTAAAGTACACAGATATCCTTTGTACACTAATGGTTGGTGGAACATGCAATTGTCCATCTTGACGTAGGATCATATAACTTGAAAATGTAAAAAGTCCGCAAGACTTACATCCACTAGTATCGACAACATTTTTAACTAAGTTTCTCATACTACTAATAAAGTTAATTATAATGATTGCTCGCTGGCTCTCCTGACAACCAAATTATCACACCATCTTAACATGTGCATGAAATAATCCAACACGTCGTTGTAGGAAGTTGCAAATATTACGTGTTTCCTTTGCCTTAATAAAATACCCCCTCAAAATCCCTAAAGTCAGCACGAGCTGGGCTTTTGACGCTTCCACGACAGATGTCATGAAATGTGACGTCGTTATTACACACAATTATATGCCCTAGAGTGTATGGAAATGTATTTGCATTTCCATTAGGATGGTAAGACAAAAAACACGACTGATGGATTTTGCCTCCAAAGGAGGACTTGAAGTTGAAAATATTGTAGTTTATCTTTAATGGTTTAAAGCCTAAATAGACCGACTATATGAATGCCTCCACTTTCTACCCTATTAGAAGTTTATGAAAACTTGAATACAACATATGTCACTTTGAACTTTGTCACGACGATCTAGCCATGTTCGTCTGTTGAAATGTCGCTATCATCGAAAATAAAGGAGCTAGGAGTTCCAAATTTGCCATAACTGCGTCTTATAGTCGTAGATTGGTTGGGATTGCAACTGGGCAAAATCGCAGAAACTTGCATCATTCTTATTCGTAGGAGATGAGATGGGCCAAAAATGGATAAAAATGGTACCTATCAAACGACAAAAGCTACACGGTGTGTTGGTTCATCTATATAGTATATACATTAGAGGGGCTTCTTTTGTGAGGAAGGAAAAAATGTTGTTGATGTTCCGGACTAAAATGAAAGATTGGTTTGTTTTATGTGTTCTCCCAAAATATTTCTCTTTTAAAATTATCCGTTCGTGAGTTGGACGGGGGTTTTTTTAAATAAGATTCACTATGAGAATGGTATTGAGATAAAAACCGCTAGAAATTAAAATCCGACCCGAGCCTTATCAAAATACATTAAAACTTGCAATATGACCCATTGATGCATTTTTTATAAAAACCTCAATAACTTCAACATTTTTAGTTTGATTTTTGTTTTTAGGGGTTCGTTGGAGAGGTATTGATAACCAATTGCAATTTCTAGATCTTCCTAAACCATTAAGGGCCGCAATTTTTTTATACTGATAATACTCAATGGGTTAAATGTGAAGTAAAAACTGAAGTGTGGGGTTATTTGCAGCGTAAACACTTTCTAGTCTGATAAAAAGATAAGTCTTGGAAAGAAATTCAACCATTTAAAATTCCCCCCTTAAAAATTAAAACATGAATAATCTACATAAATTTCTTAAAAGGCAAAAATTGAAATGGTTGTTAATGTTAAATTAACTTAGATAGACTCATGAAATTTATGTCAATATCGCCATTGTATGACACGCAAAAGTGCGAAATTAAATTATTGAAACATTTACATACATGGGAAATTAAAAGTCCTGTAAAAAGGACAAACGACCACGAAATAAAAAAAACTGAGTATGAGTTTTGCTATGAATGGCTTATAGTTTTACTTCTATATAATCTCGTTCTTGGGAGGGAAATCATGTCGCACGGTTTTATTGTAACAATTTATGTGAAATTTTCCTTCCAATTTATCCATTGAAAGACAAACATTGCAGATGTGTTTTTTCACAAATTAGCTTTTTGTAAGACTAGAATGTATTTATAATGCAAATAACCCCATATTTCAGTTTTTACATCACATTAACCCACTGAGAACCAACAATAAGAAAAAAATTTTCGGCCCTTAATGGGTTAGGAATTTCTAAAAATTGGAATTGGTGAACAATACCTCTTCAACGATCCAACAAAATCAAAAATCGAACTAAAAATATGGAAGTTATTGCGGTTTTTATAAAAAATGCAACAAAAATTGCACAAAAATTTTAAAATTCTTAAAATGAAAGCTTTTGATATGGTTTGATAAGGTTCGGACCAGATTTTAATTTCTAGCAGGTTTTATCTAAATACCATTCTCACCGTGAATTTTATTCAAGAAAAACCTGATTTATAGAGGTTATGTTGAACGCGTCCAGCTCACGAACGGACACTGATAAAAGCGAAATATTTTGGGAGAACATAAAACAAACCAATCTTTCATTTTAGTCGGGAACATCCACAACTTTTATTTTGAAGCCACTCTAATATACATACAATAAAGGTTTTTATACCTTCCACCTCCAGGATAAGGGTATACTAACTTTGTCATTTCGTTTGTAACACCTTGAAATATCGACCTGATACCCTATAAAGTATATATATTCTTGATCGTCATAAAATTCTAAGACGATATAGCCATGTCCATCCGTCCGTCCGTCTGTTGAAAGCACGGTAGCATCTAAACGAAAGGAGCTAGGACGTCCAAATTTTCCATAAATGCGTCTTATAGTCGTAGATCGGTTGGGATTGAAACTGGGCGAAATCGGCCCAAAGTGAAACATTTTTCCCTTACAAGGACAAAAAATACCCATAAAAATGCCAAATATTTTAGACTAGTTAGGCATGTTTTTCAATATGCCTGCCTACTTGATACTGGGTATGCACATTCCCCCTATAACAAAAACGTGCACCATAAACTGATGTAATTCGTAGGGAGCAAAAAGGGATAAAAATGGTACATATTAAACGACAACAGCTAGAAACACGAAATTCGGTGTGTACATTCCTCTAATTAGTAGATACATAATATAAAAGTATATTTTCCAAATTCGTGCTTTTAAGGGGTAAAATGGAAAGAGAGGGTTAAAAATAGTACCAACAAAACGGCTGCATCTAGAATAATGAAATTCGGTGTATACATTCATCTGATTGCGTAGACATTGTACGTTATATTTTTCGAAAATCGTAGGGAGTAAAATGGAAGAAGGGGATAAGAACTGTAACAACCAAATGGCCGCGTCTAGAGTCATGGAATATGGAGTATACATTCCTCTGACTGCGTAGATACGAAAAATAACATTATTTTACCAAATTCGTATTTTTTTTACTTTTACGACAAAAATGTGTACAGTCATGAAATTAGTTAATCTTGTACTATGTACGTGAGAGATACTATATTTTCGTTTAGAAACAGGATGGTAACACAACCAATATTTTTATTTGTTTTGGTGTAGCTATATTTTAAAAAAAGTAAGGAAAGACTAAAGTCGAGCGGGGCCGACTATGTGATACATTCAACATTCTATCGGAATACAATACAATTCAGTAAAAAAGTGAAAATGGGAAAATTTTTTGTATGTTTCCTAATCACAGGCTAATATGACCTGGTCCAATTTGTCAAATCGAAAATACTATTTGTAACGGGGCTATATCCAAACATGGAATTAAGTGACTAACTTTCACAATAAGTTCTTCAAGTTGAAGTATAACGTGTTATACTCAATTTTAAGAAATTCTCTGAAAATACGCGGTTTCTGGGGGAACGAAATTTGTATGAGAGCTATATGTAAATCTGAACCGATGTGACCCATTTTCTCGATAGGTATTCCTAGTTTAAATATATGATGTTTTGCCAATTTTGATGAAAATCTGTTAAAATATGTGGATTCTGGAGCGGAAAAATTCAAATTGGGAGCGAAATTTGCATGGGAGCTATATATAAATCTGAATCGATCTAATACATTTTTACAACAGGTGTTTCCAGTTGAAATATAAGGTTTTGTGCAAATTTAGAAGAAAATCTGTTAAAATATTTGGATTCTAGTGCGGAAAAATTCAAATTGGGAACGAAATTTGTATGAGAGCTATATGTAAATCTGAACCGATCCAAAACATTTTTACCACAGCTGTTTCTAGTGGAACTATAAGATGGTTTGCCCATTTTGAAGAAAATCTGTTGAAATATGTGGTATTTAGAGTGAAAAGGGTCAAATCGGGAGTGAAATTCGTATGGGAGCTATATCTAAATCTGAACCGATTTTCTTCAAATTAAATAGCATTCGTCCTTGTCCCGAAAAACTTCGTTGTGCAAAGTTTCGTTTGGTTCTGGCTACAATTGCGACCAGTATCGCGATTACAAGAAGATGGCCAGACGGACAGACGGACATTGCTAAACCGACTCAGAAAGTGATTCTAAGCCGATCGGTATAATTAACAATGGGTCTATCTCCCTTCCTTTTGGATGTTACAAACAAATGCACAAAGACATAATACTCTCGTGGAGTGTATACAAATTTAACATTTTACAGTAATGTTACTGCACTTCTGTAAAATCGACAGCCTCTGTGGTATGTTATACATGGTGGTGGGTATACAAAGTTCGGTCCGGTCGAACGTAACGTCCTTTTTACTTGTTACTTGTTTGTATTTATTTTATGAATAAGTATGGCACAACATGTTCAAATTAAAATATTTATAAATCTTGGACACAAAATGGTCTGTGGAGATGGTTCCTGTGCCTTCTCAGGAAAAGCTGTTCTAGCATTTTCAGATTGACTTCCTTTAAGGTAGTGTCCACTAATCTTTCCTAATTTTCCTATTTTCATTGACTAATTTAAAATAAAGCTACATCACAAGGATCTAGTCATTAATTAATAATTTTTGATGAAGGTATTGCATAAAATTTAATATTACCCTAACTTTTGTTGAGAGCCCTGATTCATTTATTGACATAAAAATTAAAGCCTAAAAGGCTCAGTGTTTCCTTAAGCTGGTCAACACAAATGCATCTTAAATTTTTTCATACACTCTGGCAAGTACTCTGTTGATTTAATTAATTTAAAAATAATTATATCAATTCAAAGAATCAAAATTTAATTTATTAACGAACGAAAATAAAACATATTCATAAAGCTAGAAACATTGGCAATATATTATAAGGGAACATCAACGATTGAATTAAGAGTTTGCTGGTGCATAACAGTCCTTGGAAATTTGTCCCTCCAACCATGTCATCGCATGAATCCCGAATCGGTATTTTGTAATATTCGTAGGTCAAATGGAATTGTTTGCAGCATTCCGTCTGACCATTTGTCGGCTCGTAAAATTTGCGGGATTTCTTTAAAATTAAAAGAAATCTTTCAATAAATTGCTTTTTTAATATTGTCTTCTACCCCTGGGCTGTTCAAATAGCAAATACCAAAAATTTCTCAATTAATCAATTTTTGGCAAAACTTGTGGGCAACACAAATCCCAAATTCATTCAATGACAAGAAATTAGAACAACCACATCCTTCCACTGGGAGCGATTTTATGCTTGGCAGATTTATGAGACATTCCTTTATTCGATGCGTTCCTTTGGTCGCCGTTCATGATTTATTCATTGCTTTTTAGTGATGAAAATCTGGTATGTGTGTCTGGATAGGGGTTTGGCTTTCTGCATGTGTGTTTTTGAGGGGGAAGGTGTCATGGCATTCCACAGAGAATAGGCTGTAGTGTGTACTCATGCCACTTCATTGGCAACACATTCAAATATTTACTGAATGCGTTGTGATGAAACAACGAAAAACCACACATCCATTAATATATATTGGCCCATAATATCAGACAGCATTGCAGCGCGTAAGGAACATATCCGTATGAGTAATTTTGTTGGTGAAGTGCCATTGAATCATGTAAAATATATATGAATATGTGCAACAATATTTGGAGTAAAATGCTTTTAAAGAATTTTAGCATTTTTATAGAATAAAGATCAGACAAAGCAAAACTCATTCAAAATAACACGGATCGGCCAATGTAGGAGAGACCAAAATGAAGTTTTATATAAAAAAGTATCTATAATAAAAAATATAAAAAAGATTATCAACTTGGCGATACGCCTGTTATATGTGGAAGGTGTCCTACACTTCAATATCCCACAAGTTACTTTCAGTGACAAATTATTCTGAGTTCGAATTTTCCTAGTTTATAAGCATTTCACTCTTAGGTAACATGTTATCCTTCCACTTTAGCTATAGTGTTCTTCATAATTATGTAAAACATGAGAAAGAAAATTTTCATAGAACATTTAACTTTCAATTTAAAACGTTTATTCTACGACGATTATAACCTGTTGCAGTTGCTAGCAACAAATCGGTAGAAGCGTTTGATGTCTTTAATAAAAGACGGTAAAAGTTTCGTTATAATCTCTTACAATATTCTGAATATCCAACCTATTAAATTTTACTCGATTAATCGAATAATTTTTTTCAAAGTGTTCTACGAATAATGAAATAATCTGGATTTTAGAATAACAAATAATTCGAATAAATTGACTCAAATAATCGATTAATTATAAGTTTTGCATAAAAATAATGAAATCTATATATAAAAGGGCTGCGTTACTGACTGCAATGATAAGTCAGGCAGCGCCCAGACCAAACGGCTAAAGCCATGGTCATGAAATTTGCAGGGTAGTTCCCAAATATGACGTCGTCGGCTAAGAAAAGGTTTTACAAAATTTGTAATTTTTGGCAGTAAAATAGGACAAAATGGGACAAAAAGGGATAAACATCGAACCTTCCATGAAATTCGTTGTGTTCATTGCACTGACCATACAGACGAGGAACAAATAGGGATTTTTCGAAATTTGTTCTTTCAAGGGAGGAAAGAGACAAAAAGGGATAAAAATTGTACCAATTAAAGTATTGCAGCTATATTAGTGAAATCGGTATTTACATTTCTCTGACAACGTAGACATGCAACATAAATGAAGTTTTTGAAATTTTTACTTTTTAAGGGGCGAGCGGGACAAAGAGTGATAAAAATGGTATTACAGCTAGAATCGTCAATTTTGGTATATAAATTCCTCTGACCCTGTAAAAGCGCACTAAAATTGGATTTTTCGAAATTTTTACTTTGCGCGGGACAAAAAGGGATCAAAATAGTACCAATTTAAGTATTGTAGCTAGGATCGTGAAATTCGGCGTGTACATTACTCCGACCACGTAGACTCACAACATAAATGGATTTTTCGAAATTTTTACTTATAAGGTGTGAGCGAGACAAAAAGGGATAACAAGTAAGTAAGTTTCAGTTGGTTAAACCGACTTATATATACCCTCACTCTCAGAGAACATGTGTATGGAAGGGCTTTTATTTTACTTAGTGCCGGATTATGTGTGTGGGAGGTACTGGAAATGTGTGGCAATTGGATACAGCTTTCACATTCGTATGTTTGTACCAAATCCCTTTCACGACTTCATAAGATGTTTGAGCCATATCCATCCGTCTGGCTGGTGTACACGATAACTCTCGATAGGAGTAAAGGATTCAATTCAAACTACGCACATGACAAAAATTTCCCAAATGTAGTTTAAGTTCGATGATGGGCGAAATTGCCACCTCCCTTCTGGTACCTCCCACACAAATGACCATACTTGTATGTTCAACTAAAACCACTGGATATTCAGAATCAGCTATATTTTGCTATTTGATAATCACTTTAAGCGTACTAAATATGACAGGTTTTGCCACTTCCCTTTCAGTACCTCCCACACAAATCACGCAAAACTACATAAAATTAAAGCTGTTATAACTTCTATACAGATGATAGGAATACTGTAATTTGATATTTAGCAATGCTTTTACAGTGGTTACATTCGCATAGAATATGGGCGATATTGTCACGCCCCTTCTGGTACCTCCCACACAAAGTGGCATAAATTTGTACGTTCTCTGAGAGTGAGGGTTAATATAAGTCGGTGTCGCCGACTGATTTGATTTTGGCAATTATTTTTTTTTCTAATTATATTTTCCACATTCTTTGCTAAAATGGTCGTCAATTTTATACCCTACACCACTTCGTGAACTAGGGTATTATAAGTATATCACCAGCTGAATCGATTTCATGATGTCTGTCTGTCAGTCCGTCTGCTGTCCATCTAAGCTTGTTCGCACTCTACAGGTCGCAATTGTGGTCCGAATATCATGCAATGTGGCAGAAGTTATTTTTTTGGCCAAGGAGATCGGTATTGAATTTGGAAGAAATCGGTTCAGAGTTAGATATAGCACCCATGCAAATGTCGCTCCCGATTTGACTTTTCCGCTCTAGAAACCACATATTGGTTCCCGATTTTCTTTAAAATTGGCACAACATCTTATAATTCAACTAAAACCACCTATGGTGAAAGTGGGAAAGATCGGTTCAGATTTAGATATAGCCCCCATACAAATGTCGCTCCTGATTTCACTTATTCCTCTTTAGAAACCGCATATTGATCCCTATTTTCTTTAAAATTGGCACAACATTTTATAATTGAACTGGAAATACCTATGGTGAAAGTGGGTAAGATCGGTTCAGATATAGTTCCCATACAAATCCCGAATCTTTAACCGATTTTGACCAAACTTTACATATTATATTTCACCAATAAAAATACTTGGTGAAAGCGGGTCACATCCTTCCAGGTTTCAATATACCCACATACAAATGTCATTTCCGATTTAACATTTTTGTCAAACACATACATTTACATTTTCAAAAATCATTCCCAATTTCACTATTTTACCGAATTGAATTGTAGTGAGATAGTCGGCTCCGTCCGTTTTTAAACATTTCATATTTGTTGGGGAGATGTCCATACTTTGGTATAACCAAAATGGGGCCCATTCTGTTCTACTACAGCTCTAGAAACTACATATTACATCGGATCTTCATCAAATTTTGCAGATCATTAGTAGTAGTATTCTTTATTTCTCATAATTTTACATTTTGTTTGTTATAGATAATTATTAGCAATATATGAAATTAAATGCAAAAAGCTAAATAAAAGAGTATATATAATATTGACATTGACCTGGGGTCGTCAGTCTTCGTTCTAGACACAATATGAAATATATAGGTTTTTGTTTTTCAGAAATTAAATTCAAACAATAATAGTTTCCTGTATTGAATACAAATTTTTATAAAATTTACTAGAGCCTTCCAATTAATGACTACACCATTTAATATATTTACTAACTCGCCTTCATTAAGCAAAACCTTGTGGAAGAATATTAATCGGAATTCTTTCAATGCTGGAAAGCGGCCTAGAAAATGTTGCAAATTTTTTATTTCTCTCATGTTGCACATTGAACACTGCCGTTATTTAATGTTTGAAGATTATTTCATGCAAATGTTGACCTTGAGTGCGCCTCAAATGGTCCATCCGCTTAGTCCAATTTTGGCATTTTCACGTTTTTGAGTAACAGAGGCCCAATTGCTGCGAACGGCGACGAATCGATAATTGATGGTCATCATTAACATTGGCCGATACAGCTGCGATATTTTCTTCAGTTCACACTCTACGTAAGCGTGTTGGTGGTTTAATGTCCAACAATGTAAATTTGGTGCGAAATTTAGTCACAATAGCCCGAATAGCCGCTTCAGTGGGTCGATTAAACTAGTGACTGGTAAATCGATTCCGATTCTAATCGAGAATCGATTTTGGGGGTTCATAAATCGATTATTTTGGAATCGATTACACGCGTCCAACTTTATACTGGAATCGATTATCGACGCTTCAGAATCGAAATTTTGTACTTTTGGCGGTAAAAAGTTGTGAAATTTAAAAGAAAAATTTAAAGTTGGTAAAAAATGAAGCCTGAATTATTATAAAAAGTTAAAAATATATAAAAGTTAGGAGCTAAATATGTACCAAACACTTGGTTTTTTGTGGAAGCACCTCCAAGTATTTGAAAAGTCCTCAAAATGGAAAAAGTGTTACAGAAATATTTTGATAATTTTAAATTTGTAATGAAATATTATTTATATTTCGTGAAATATGGTAATAATCGAACTTGATCCACTTTTAAGTATTCCGATCGGATTCATCCTAAAAAATCAATCAACAGATAACGTAGATAGACATATACTAAAAATTCGGTGAATAAATTCAGTCGATTTTTTTACCGAAGTATACGATCAATACAATATTTCGTGAATGTTAGGAAATTATTGATATTAAAATATCAAGATTTTCTTACATCCATCGTCGCCATAATCGCATTTCACTAATCTATCATTAGAATTAATTTTTTAAATATAATATATTAATTTTATAAATACACAAAACTTGATCGGTGCTTGAATAGCGGACCTAAAAAACACGGTCAGTGAGTCTGTAAGCAGACAGACTATTTTCAAACTACATATATGCTTTTCTTAAATTATTTTACTACTTAAAGTATAATTTCTTCAGTAATATGTGTATTATATATATATATATATATATATATATATATATATATATATATATATATATACATATATATAAATATATATTAAATTTTGAATGCGAATTTAAATCTGAATATCTTTTTCAAGTTTGCATTTTAACATTACTATTCAATTTTAATATTGCTTCCTATTGGACTAACGTACTTGTTCGACTACTCTAATTCATAATAATTTATAAAAAACCAATGAGAGTTTTACATTGAAAAATGTTTTGATAAATTATGCTGCAGCGACTCTTGTACGGCAAACGCGACGGTCTGAAAGCGGATTAAACACCGTATTCATATAACTTTTCCATCTGAGATAAACATAAACAAAGAAAATAGATCTATTAAGAACAAAGATTACGAACGAATGGTTCGACTACATCACTAAAAAGAATTATTTCTAATGAAACGAAGACACATAAAAAATATGCTGTTAATTTCATATTTATATATTTTAGATTTAAATACAAACTCAAATGTGGAATTTTATTCTATGGTTGAACATTTTAACCGATTCCGATTAAGAATCGATTCTTCGATTCTAAGAATCGGATTGAACTGACCACAAAATGGAAGCGCGCGATGAACTTTCTTAACAGAGCACGCATTTTGATAATAAAATTCAATAATTTGCAAGCGTTGTTCGTTTGTAAGACGATTTATGGTTAAATTATAGACCAAACTGAAGATGTTTGACAGTGAAACAAAACACGAAACGTGCGTCAGCTGTTTAAACCAGTGTTGCCAAAAAGATAATAGCTAAAAAATCACCCTTTAGTATTCTACACAGTAATAGTTTTAAGCGTAGTGTTATTTATACGATATATGTTAATCTGATACGATGTTCTTCATAATCATATTTAAACACTGTTGAAGATTTTTACAATTCCTTCCAAAATGCCAACATATTTGAAAATGTGCACAATAATTTCTTTCATAGCCAATGGAAATGGTTAAGATCAATTATTTTGCAATGTTTGGTTGAGTTAACACGGAAAGGGTAGTATATTATTTCTAAAATGTTACTACTGCCTAATTTTACAACAGACTTACAATCTATTTAAATTATTTCCAACATTTTTGAATTGAATAACGATGTTATAATGAAAATTCTCATTTAGTGGCAAAACTTTAGGTGTATTTAGATGATGTATTCGCACATGCCATGGGATGTTCTTAATTAAACGTTGCAAGCTATGTGATTACAAAATAAATCAATTAGTTTTGGAAATCAAATCAAGCATTTGTGTGAACATTTACACATCGATGTGTGCGCAACCAAATTGATTTTTGGAATTCCAATACATCACACGACAAAAATGTACAGATTTGATTGTGATATGAAAATGGTGAGGACTTTGTGGTATATTTTTAATAACTAAATGACAATATACACATGTATATTTTTTAAGAAACAAAGTGACTTATGCAATATGAAAGCAACCCTAATGTAATGGGTAATCTGAAGAGGCCCTAGCGGACTGTTAAATTCGACATATGTTTCTTCATTTCGCAGATCAGTTTTTACTTCTACTAATTTTTTACTTCTTGTAATTTCTAAAAGTCCTTGAGGAGGATTTCATCTTGATATTACAATACATCATCACTTAGAATTACAAAAGAAAGTTTTCTGCTATTCGTGTTTTGTTTTCAATGTGACAATACTTTGAAAACAATGCGTGAATGTGGTAAAGAGTTTGAAGTTCTTTCCTTAGAGAGAAATCCATATTGCGTATACGTAATGTAATTTATATTAATAATATTGCTTATACGTTTCTTGGACTTTGCAGAAAGAAAGAAATTTGAATGATACTAAGGTATATGCCTAAACACAATCAGTTCATCGCCTTCTTTACTTTGCGTTTAAGGGTTTCCAACCATTTTGTCGAAGGGATGTGTATAACATTTCCGTGTGTTGTTTTATTGTCCTTTATACACTACACCACTCATAACGAGCTATAGTAGTTGGCTGAGATATACTTAGTCGTCGCCAGGGTATATATGTATATGGACCACATATCTTTAGGGTTTTTTGTTTTCTTCTAAAATTGACATAGTAGCTCGTATTGTACCGCATTGTCGTTAACATCATTTGCTAATACAGATTCGAGAAAAACGCAGAAGAAAAACAAGTAAGGAAAGGCTAAAGTCGGGCGGGGCCGACTCTATGATACACGCCACTTTCTATCCGAATACAATTCAATTCGGCGAAAAAGGGAAAACGGGAAGGTTTTTTGTATCCTGTAAATGTATGTGTGTGACAAAAAATGTTAAATCGGAGAGGACATTTGCATGAGGATATATTGAAACCTGGAACGAAATAGGTGATATATATAGTGTTTAGTTTGGCCAAAATCGGTTAAACTTTTGGGAGCAACATTTGTATATTTAAATCTGAACCGATCTTACCCACTTTCACCTAAGTTTTGTTTAGTTGGACTATAAGGTGTTGTGCCAATTTTAAAGAAAATCGGGTACAATATGTGGATTCTATAGCGCAAAAGTCAAATCGGGATTGACATTTGTATTGGGGCTATATCTATATCTGAACCGATCTTACCCAATTTCTGCATAGGTGTTTCTAGTTAGAGTATAAGATGTTGTGCCAAATTTAAAGAAAATCGAGTACAATATGTGGCAGTTAAAGCGGAAAAGACAAATCGGGAGCGATATTTATGGCTATATCTAAATCTGAACCGATCTCACCCACTTTCACCATAGGTGTTTATAGTTGGATTATAAGATGTTATGCCAAATGTAAAGAAAATCGAGTACAATATAAGGTTTCTAGTGCGTAAAATGTCAAATCGGGAGCGACATTTGTATGGGAGCTATATCTAAATCTGAACCGATTTGACCTATTTTCACCATAGATTTTCCTAGTTTAAATATAACATGTTTTGCAAGAATTGCAGGAGATCTGTTAAAATTTGTGGTTTCTAGAGCGAAAAAGTCAAATAGGGAGAGAAATTTGTATGGGAGCTATATAAAAATCTGATCCGATATGACTTATGTTCCTAGTTTATAGAACAGATCTACTTCAAATCATGCAAAACTTCTTATATATAAACTAGGAACACCTGTGGTGAAAATAGGTCAGATCGGTTCAGATTTATATATAGCTTTTCACTTTTTCCACTCTATAAACCACATATTGTAACAGATCTACTTCAAATCTTGCAAAATATCTTATATTGCAACTAGAAACAGCCATGGTAAAATGGGTCAGATCGGTTTAGATTTACATATAGCTCCCATAAAAATTTCGCTCCCGCGTTGACTTTTTCCGCCCCAGAAACCACATATTTTCACCGAATTTATTCACATTGATTGTGAAAGTTAGTCACTTCATTCCATGTTTGGATATAGCCCCGATACAAATATTCTACTCGATTTGACAAATTGGACCAGGTCATATTAGTCTGTGATTAGGAAACATACAAAAATTCTTCCCGTTTTCTCTTTTTTACCGAGTTGAATTGTATTCGGCTAGAAAGTGGAGTGCCCAGCCCGACTTTAGCCTTTCCTTACTTGTTATTCATGGGAACAGATCCCATTGTATCCCTTGAAAGTACGAATTTAGAAAAACCTTTTTATTTTTCGATTTTGCACATTCAAAGCAATGTATGCAACGAATATCTTGATTTTAGCTGTGGTACAAATTTGGGCGTTACAATTTGTATCCCCTTTTTTTAATTTTTTAAAGTACGAATTTAAAAAAAAATCTTTTTTACGTGTCTACGCAATTAGGGGAATGTATACACCGAGTTTCATTATTCTAGGTGCAGCCGTTTGGTTGGTAAGTACGAATAAAATAAAATAAATAAAAGTACGAATTTGGAGAAAATGCTTTTTAATTCAGTATCTACTCAATTAGAGGAATGTACACGCCGAATTTCGTATTTCTAGCTGTTGTCGTTTGCTTCGTACTATTGTGATTCATATTCGTATTATTTTTGAAAAGTTTCTGAACTGAATATGACAGATGGCACTAATAATTGTTACAAGTTTTCTCAGAAAAAAAAAAAAACAAAATTTCCACAAAGTTTTTCAATTAGACATCAAGGTTGTGAAATTAATTTCTGACAATTAATAACCATTTAAGTTGTAAGGCGTATCGCCGTAATAAAATTTAGCACGTGTTTATCTGTTAAACAAAAGTTGTAGCAGTCGAATGATTTTAATTAAACGTTAAATATATTATGCGTTGTCAGTTTTGAAACAGATTTGAAATAATATTTAAGCAATAACAAGTGAAATGCGCTAAGTTCTATTCTATGATATACCCTCACCCATGGATTGTATTCCACAGAGGGTGTCGATTTTCGTAGAATAAAAAAAGATTGAAAAAATAATTTTAATTAATAAATAAAATATGTTTATTAATTCAATCCACGTCTTGCTTATAAGACTACCAATACATCAATACTATATAAAGGGTGGTTAAATATTAAGGGCCGATGTTGATTTTGAATAAAACACAAATTATTTAAGAATTTATTGTCATTCATTTTTATTATGATAATATTGGTATGTTTCAATTATGTATGGGACAAAATATCGACCGCTACGACCTCGGCGGCCTACCTCCAAATTTTTGGTCCAAATTTTGGTCCAAATTTTCGATGACTCTGAGGCATAATTGAGGTTTTATGCCGTTAATGTGCCGAAGTAACTCATCCTTTAGCTCTTGAATTGTTACCGGCTTATCGACATACACCTTTTCTTTCAAATAACCCCAAGGAAAAAAAGTCCAACGGTGTCAAATCACATGATCTTGGTAGCCAATTGATATCGTCACCACGTGAGATAACACGACCATTGACTTTGACGCGCAAAAGAGCCATTGTTTCGTTAGCTGTGTGGCAAATGGCACCGTCCTGTTTAAACCACATATCGTCCACATCCATATCTTCCAAATCGGGCCATAAAAAGCTCGTTATCGTCTCATGATAGCGAAGACCATTCACAGTAACTGCCTGGCCTCATTTTGGAAAAAAATACCGACCGATGATGCCGCCAGCCCATAAACCACACCAAACAGTCACTCTTGGATTTTCATTCGCCCAAATGCGGCAATTCTGTTTATTGACGAATCCACTGAGGTGAAAATGTGCCTCATCACTGAAGATGATATTCTTCGAAAATTGATTTTTACATTTTGATTTTAACGCCCATTTTCACAATAAGCTTGAACAACTTTAACGCGTTGCTCGATTGTGTATCTTTCCATGGTTCAAATTGAGTTAGTCAGAAATTGATAAATGTCAAATGAAATGCAGAAAAAAGCTTGACGTCTAGGTGTGGTTCACTTTCAACGTCGGCCCTTATAATTTAACCACCATTTATATCGAAATAATACTTCAAGTCAATTCAAAAAGTAAATATAAGACAGAAATCTTCAAAAAAAAAAGCTTAAATACCATAAATATTGACTGTGTGTGCTACAGTTGGTTGTATTTCCATCCTATTTTAATTCCACACAAATTTAGAAAATCCATTATCTTACGTACACAGTACAAGATAACTTAACTACAATATTCAACCAATTTTTGCCGTACACCTAAAAAATTGGGAAAATATTTTAATTTTGCGTGTCTATTCAGTCAGAAGAATGTATACACCGAATTCCATAATTGTAGCTGTCACGTGGTTTGGTAAGTACGCTAGCACATAAACGAAACGAGCTGGGTCCAAATTTTCCATAAATGCGTCTTATAGTCGTAGATCGGCTAAGATTGAAACTGGGCGAAATCGGCCCAAAGGGAAAATTTTTTCCTCACAAGGAATAAAAATAGCCATACTTACCCCAAATATTTTAGAGAGCTTTTTTTCAATATATCTGCTTATACTTACTTGATAGTTGAGTATGCGCATTCCCCCTATAAAAAAAAGTGCACCATAAAGAGATTCTTATTCGTAGGCGGTGAAATGGGGCAAAAACTGATAAAAGTGTTACATAATAAACGACAACAGCTAGCAACACGGAATTCGGTGTGTACATTCCTCTAATTGAGTAGATAGATAATATAAAAGTACTTTTTCCAAATTCGTATTTTTTAGGGGTAAAGTGGGAATAGAGGGATAAAAATTCTATCAACCAAACGGCTGGACCTAGAATAAAGAAATTCGGTGTATGCACTCCCCTGATTGTATAGACATGTAAAATAAAGGGATTTTTCTAAAAAGTATGAAGTAAGGGGATAAAAATAGTACCAACCAAATGACCGCAACTAGGGTCATGAATTAGGAGTATACATTCCTTTGACTGCGTAGACACGAAAAATAAAAGGTTTTTCCAAATTTGCACTTTCAAGGGAGACAATGGTTACACAAGGATAAAAATAGTACTAACTAAACGTCTATAGCTAGAATGGTTAAGTTCGATGTGTACATCCATCTAATACATACATCTAAACACGTAAAACAAATAGATTTTAGCAAATCGAACTCTTAAGGGGGTAAAATAGGAAAAAGGGGATAAAAATTGTACTAACCAAATGGCCGCACGAATCATGGAATTCGGCGTATACATTCCTCTGACTGAGCAGATTTTTCCAATTTCCAAAAGAAAATACCACCAACTGTAGCACCCACTTTCTATCAATATTTATGGTATTTAAGCTTTTTATACACTACACCACAGGGTATAATGTCTTTGTGCATTTGTTTGTAACACCCAAAAGGAGGCGAAATAGACCTATCGTTTATTATACCGATCGATATAGAATCACTTTTTTAATCGATTTAGCCATGTCCGTCTGTCTGACCATCATTTCATTTCGATTTTGATAAAATTTTGCACAACACCTTACATCTAAGTTAGAAACAACTGTGGTGGGTGAAATCGGTTCAGATTATGATATAGCCACCATACTAATTTCACTCCCTATTTGACATTTTCCGGCCTAGAGACCGTAACTTTAAACAGATTTTGATAAAATTTGGTACAACACCTCGTATTTTAACTAGAAACATCTGTGACAAAAATGTGTCAAATCGGTTCAGATTTATATATAGCTCCCATACAAATGTCGTTCACTTTTTCACCGAATTGAAATGTAGTGGAGAATAAAGTGTAGGGTAACATATAGTCGACTTCTACCGACCTCAGCCTTTCCTTACTTGTTTGAAAATATAACAAAAAGAATATTTATTTTTTGAATTGACTTGAAGTATTATTTCGATATATGTATTTTTTTAATAATATTTATTTATACATTTATTTTTTCAATATTTGTATTTGGTTTGGCTATATTAACCTTCGCAAAACCCATCCGGGTGGGATTTACAATTTTCAAGCATTGATAACACAAAGAGGTATTATAAAATCTAGAATAGATTTGGGTTCAGGAACTAAATTTTTAGAGTTGTTGTTTTCCTCTTTGGGTTTCTACTTTTGTCCACACAACTTTGGAATGATGGTGTAAATACGGCTCTTCCAACACAATAAATATGCGCTAAGGTTAAACAAATTTATATTTTTCTGTAATATAACTGCACTTCTACGAAAATCGACAGCCTCTTTGGAATGCAATCCGTGGTGGAGGGTATACTAAGTTCGGCCCGGCCAGCCGTTTTTACTTGTTTCGGTCTCATATATTGACATGTTAATTAAAATGTATTACCACATACCTGCTGTAAATAAAGAAATGTTTTACTTTTTAAGGGGGAAATATGAAATAGTTGTTAAAGCTAAACTAATGCAAATAAAAATATGGAATTTAAAGTATTTTTAAAAGATATTCGTATCTTTCATATGATATGCTTTTCTATGACCCGCAGAAGTATGAGAATACATTATTCAAACCGTTGGTGTAATCGTATAGAAATTGGCCAAGATTATAATTTTCAGTAATTATACCCTCCACCTCCAGGATGGGGGTATATTCACTTGTAACACCTTGAAATATTCATTGGAGACCCCATAAAGTATATATATTCTGGGTCGAGGTAAAATTCTAAGACGATATAGCCATGTCCGTCTGTTGAAAGCACGATAACGGCCGAACGAAATGAGCTAGGAGGTTCAAATTTTTCCTAAATGTGTCTAATGGTTGTAGATAGGTTGGGATTGAAAGTGGACGAAATCGGCCCAGAGGGAAAAAATTTTCCCTCACAAGGACTGAAAATACCCCTAATATTTAGAGTATTTCAGCATGTTTTATGAACAAATTAGCTTGTATTTACTTTATATTTGCAATGAGCATTCCCTTTATAGCATAAAAGGGCACCATAGAGTGATTTTTATTTGTAGGGGGCGAAATGGGACAAAAAGGGATAAAAATGGTACCTATCAAACGACAAAAGATAGAAACGCGAAATTTGGCGTGTACATTAGGGCGTACCTCAAAAAAAAAGTTCGCCGTACACCTTCAAATATGAAGTATTATTGAAAGGTAGTTTCAAAAAAATTTTTTTTTATTTTTTTATGCCGAACGTAGGGGTCGCGCTTTTACATTTTTCTATATAACTTCTGCATTTATAAACAGATTTTAAAGTGTGATGCATCGATGTTTTTATCTCGACGAGGCAGATTTTTTTGTCTTTGAAGTCATTGAGCTCAAGCACCCCCTTCTGGTACTTACCCATCATATCTCAGTTGCTACTACCCTAATGTACCACTCTAATATCAGAAAATTAAAGCTCGCATAAAATCATGAAACTCTTACTAAGGAAGTATGTCGATTTTCCCAGCAGAAAAAGTGTTAAACTAGTTTTTTTCTTATTTTA
This sequence comes from Polietes domitor, assembly GCA_947397865.1. NCBI lineage: Eukaryota > Metazoa > Arthropoda > Insecta > Diptera > Muscidae > Polietes > Polietes domitor. The sequence continues at coordinate 29,688,399 of OX377620.1, forward strand.
CCGAGAGCATTGCATGTATTTATAAGTTGTTCTTTGAATCTTCGATGTTTACAGTCGGTTGTCAAAGTGTAATACATATATTGGTGTTTTTGGCCCATGCGTTGCTCATCGGTGACCGCCATAGCTGATTCATGCACAACATGAGCAAAACTACTTTGTCACATTGTTTCCCTATTGCAAATCGTTTTACCTGTGAAGTAACGGTCTATATTTTATTGTAACAATAGAAGAAATTAGTTCAGTAATAAGGCGTTGGTGGCTCAACAAAGCATTATTAAATATTTAAATTTCCATTATACAACGATAAAAAAACTAAAAAAATGTCTTTTACGATCAGTGCATTAAACAACACTATGTTACCGACTAAGTACGATGTTATTAATTATTTCTTGTATCTGCGGCATAACACTAATCCCAATAGAAAATTGAGTGCTTTTAAACAAGAAGCTTTCAGAAGCATTACCCTTTTATGGGAGCGGGCAGGCATTCCAATTATATCGGTATCAGGTGTTCGTAAACGGTTGGATAAACTTCTAGACGATTACTATAAATTGGTTAAAAGTCCATTGAAATGCAATGTAAATGAGTGGAATAAATTGTTCTCAATTTCGCGTTGTAAGTGTGGCATAGAAAGAAATGTTCCATGCAGTTGCACCGCCTCTGATAAAATCCCAGACGATGCGAAAGACTTTTTCATCGATCAATGGGGTCCACGGCTGATGACTTTGGATAATGTTTATCATATGATGTCGATGAAAAATTGCGGTGTTCAAACGTGCTCAATTGTTGCACCATCAAAAGCGGTATATACCGAGTTCAACAGTATTGGGTATCAACCAGGCAGCGATGAAGAGCTAGAATTTGAAGAAAATGTTGGCGATTCCTCAGAGAAGATTAAAACAACATTTACGGTGGCGGACATTTCTTTGCGTAATTTTAGTTCGGCTTTGGATCGCAGCGATACTTCAGTTCGCTACGGTGCCTTGCTTGCGACCATGTTAATAAAAGATTTAAAATTGTCTATTGCCGCAAAAGCCAAAGAAGAGTTATCTGCAGAAACAGCCGAAAATATATGTCAGTTCTTTGAAGGGCTTATCATCAATAAAAATAAAATATTTCGAGAACGTGTGAAGTTCCGTAAGGAAGCAAAAGCGGCGGCCAAATGCCATCAATTATTAAAGTGTATCTCTTTCGATGGCAAGAAAGAGCCAACTTTGAAAAAAGTAACCGAGGCAAATGTGACGCGAAATATTGTTTTAAATGAAGAACACATCACCATTGTAAAAGAGCCTGACTCCAAATTCATTGGTTATGCTACGCCCACTGATAGCTCTGCTTTGGGGATCCAGAGGAGCATCGTGGATTACTTGAGTCGTGAAAACTTCAATTTGGATGACTTAGTTGCCATAAGTTGCGATGGAACTGCTACCAACACTGGGTACAAAAGTGGAGTCATTGTGAGAATGGAACGCCATTTACAGAGACCGCTGCAGTGGTTCGTGTGCCTTTTCCACTTCAACGAGTTACCATTTAATGCGCTGTTAAGATCATTGCTTGGAAAACAGAAAGGACCTGGAATCTGGCCCGGAAGTATCGGAGAAGGCATTCAAAATTGCATACACTACCCTGTAAGTTTAATATATTAATAGTGTTTCGTGTCCGTGTGTTCCGTATACTTTACTTGTGAGCATTTTATTAATTAATAATTCGCATATTTTGTTGCTTATTCCGTTTGGTCAGGTCAAACAAAATTTCGAACGCATTACAATGGGAGAAATGCCAGCGAACATAGATGGGTGGAATATTCGAGGCGACCAGCTTTACTTGTATCGTATGGTTCGAGCCGTTCATACCGGAGAATGCGATGAAAAATTAGCCAGCGAGAAGCCCGGCGCTATTTGCAAAGCGCGCTGGCTAACAACAGCCTCTCGAATTCTGCGCTTTTATATGACGTGTACGCAACCCTCGATGGTATTGAGAAAACTGGCTCCGTTCGTTGTGAAAGTGTATGCACCATTCTGGTTTCTTGTACATTCCTCTAATAGAGTAGATACATGATATAAAAGTATTTTTTCTAAATTCGTACTTTTAAGGGATTAAATGGGAATAGAGGGATAAAAATAGTACCAAATGGTACCAACAAAATGGTCGCTGATAGAATCATGGAATTCGGTGTATACATTCTGACTATGAAGGGAAAAAGGATTTTTTCGAAATTTGTACATTTGGGCGGAGAATGGGGCGAATGGGTATATCTTTAAAATTTATAATTTTCTTATCACTTAGTCTGTATCTGAAAATGCTTCTTTCTAATAGCGACTGACAATCGCCTAATATTTAGGCATGTTCACTTTTACAATTTCAGCATTTTATTTATATATAGTAGTCGATTTTAAACAGTGCGCATAAGTATACATTATAGTTTGAAATAGTAAACAAATATAGTAATGTGCATAAAAAATATCACAATTTTCGTAATATGGTTCTGTGCTTCTATGTAAAGTCGACATTTTTTAATCTGCTGGTAATACTGTGGTGGAGGGTATATAAGCTTCGGCCCGGCCGAACTTAACGCCTTCTTACTTGTTTTTTAATTCAATTTATTATTATTAAATATGCCAAATAGTATTAAAGCCGAAAACGGTCAAGTCAAAGATTATTTGAAATGGTTTTGAAATGCCGACTTATATTGTCCGCATCTCGGACAGAATCCGAACTGATAAACATCGCTAGCTCTGACGATTTTATTATGTTTTCTTGCCAGTCAGTCAAGATGACCTTACTTTGAAATGAGTTCTCTTAGTAAATTTATATTTCATGGCATCCATTTATCTTATCTAGCTGTGCTCGCATTACAAGATATCATAGCAAAAAGAGTCAATAAATCATTTGAAATATTAAGTGAAAATCACTGTATCCCATTGAGAGTGTACTGCGGTTTATAATTAATTTTTGTTCTTCTCGTCAAATTGAAATGTATGATGATGGGATATCAACAGGGAATATATAAATGAAAACCGCTGTATTTGTTTTATTGCTAGGAGAAAATTAAAAAAAAGAAATTTTAAATATTACAGAAGGTGGATGTTTAAAATCACTGCTCGTTTTGGAATTAGTGGAGGTTTAGAACATTTGGCCAAAAAACATTTATTTTTTACGATATATTATACAGGATTATGTTTTAAAATGAGGTGCATAAAACAGATATTAATTCATCTGGGTATAGTATACAAAATCATGGGGAATAATATATTCAAACCTGCAGAATTTAACATTTCCATACATATTTGAATACCCCAGACACATGAACTTACTCTTAAAACGGTTAATATCGCTGGCTTTAACATATTCCAATAAGGACAGTTTTTGGTTTCGGTTCAGTAAAATTGTTCTTATAAGTTCTGTGGAAACCACCGCTTCCACTGGGTCATTGCAGTAGCGGAGTATAATAACTAGAAAACCAACTTAATTTCATTGAAAGAATACACTGCTGATTCTATCTCTGTAGTTCCCACTGGATTGCCGTTGTGGTGTCCATCTATCTCCTAATGAAATGAAGACGTTTTTATAAATTATATTGTTTTTTAGCCCCTACCGAATTGCGCTAGCGTTTCTTTGACAAATGAAGATATTCTTTCCATTCGATAGAAAAT